>CM043716.1:14090731-14260731 GCA_023969325.1 Oryzias curvinotus
ATTAGAAACAGAATAGTTAGAAACTCCCTTTTACAGCTGGAGCCGGCTGCTCCTCGGTCCCAGGTACGGGGAGAACCCTGTCCGGTAGGCTGCTCGGCCCAGCAGAGATGGCATCGACAGGGGAAGGAGGTGGAGCAACAGGAACGAGAGGAGCCTGTACTTGTGAGGCTGAAACGGATGGAAGATATTTGGAAATTAAACAAAGAAACAAACCAAATAAGTGACTCAGACGTGCTCAGCTAACTAAAAGTGAATGGGTGAAGTTTTAAGCGAGAAGAGGTTGATTACATGAAAAGTTAATATTCGGCACTTAATGAAAGACAGATGCTAAAAGCAGAAAGAAGTGATTCAATAGGTGAGAGGGTTGGTGTTGAGCTGCAGATCATCTAGTAGTTATGATGAAGCTGAAGTGGGTTGTGAGTGAGAAGCAGTACTTAGACCTCAGCAAAGTTTGAACCAAATACAAACTTACTGTTCTGTTTCCAGTTCATC
The DNA here is from genome assembly GCA_023969325.1 of Oryzias curvinotus. Classification (NCBI taxonomy): domain Eukaryota; kingdom Metazoa; phylum Chordata; class Actinopteri; order Beloniformes; family Adrianichthyidae; genus Oryzias; species Oryzias curvinotus. Next base: position 14,091,224 of record CM043716.1, read on the forward strand.
TCCCATCACAGAATTATTTTCAAATAGAAGAAGAACAGCAGTTAACATCAGCTGACATCAATGTGTCCAACCTGACCTGTGAATGTGTCTGTTCTGTTACTCACACTCTATGTCAACTACAGCGCTGACCAGCTCTTCATCCGTATAGGCTCCATAAAGGTTTTGGATGAAGCAGCAGGTGCAGAGGAGGCTGAAAACACCACGATACCACATGAAATCACTGATCAACAGATCTTCACTCTACTCTGACTGTTCATTTCTAATGTATCTGGAAATGCAGATCTGCCCACAAGCTGCTTCACCTTCGCCTGCATTTCCACCACAGACAGAGAACGCCGACCAGAGAAAAGATGTAAATCTAAAAAATGAGATGTTAAATGTCAATGGATTAGAACAAAAGCAGACACACTGCAGTGAACAGCTTTGAGACGGAAACATTTCACCTCTGTGCAGATTTGGCTGCCAGGCCTGATGAAACTGATGCAGAGCTGCTGCTTCTGCTGGGAGAGGTGGTAGTTGCAGCAGCAGATGCAGCAGCAGCAGCTCCGTCTGTCCCTGGCCTTGATGAAGCGAACGGCGTTCTCCATCTGCGTTCCTGGGGCAGGAGCCTTCCTCTGCAAGTAGTTGACAAACCTGGTAAGAAACCAAACAAGTAGAAACTACAGTGTGGGGACACAGGTGCAACACCAAAAAATGTTGTTCTCCATGTTCTCATAATCTAGTGTTATTGTCAGTAAAAGCTAAAATTTCCCATCTGTTCATATGATGACAAACTGCATTACAACATATGATCCTCCGGATCTTCTTGGGGTCCTCAGACTCGTACAGGCTCTGCAGCGTCTCGAACTTAAAGTCCCCAAAGCCAACAAGGGTCTGTCCCTCCTGCCCAGGCTGAAGAGACCTCACCCGTGCCTCCTCAAACGCCTGGTGGAACCTGACTGCCTCCACAAAGTCAGGGTAGGCTGAGGAGTAACAGGTGAGGCCGTCCTGCAGGTCCAAAGGTTCTGTTAAAGCCATTTCACTTGGAACTAAGAGAAATGAACCTCAGACAATCACCTTGTTGACCATGAGAGGGGACTGAGACGCTGTCCTGTCTCGCTCCTTCTGGTGGGAGGACACCAGGTTGACGGCGTAGCCCACGTCGTTTTCCAGCTAACAGTGGAAGGTCTTGTCCTGGTATTTACCGAACTGGACCTTCCACCGGCTCAGCACCAGGGTGGGGTTATGGACATCCCCACCCTCACTGGAGACGTGGGCCCGTGCCTCCTCCTCCACCTCCTCCGGGGCTTTGGCCCTGTGGGTCTCCTTCCGGAGGCCAAGTTGTGCCTCATTTGAGGCTTTTAAAAGGAGAGCTGTGGGGTATTTGAGGTTGGGTTGTGTAATTGTGTTCAGTTTAACCTGTTTCCAGCTCTTTGTTCCTGGGTCTTCTTCTTTGCAGTTACTTTTCCTTCCACCTGGCATCTTATTGGCTACACCTGTGTTCACTTATGTCATCAGTCCTCCTGTGTATTTAATCTGTGCATTTCCTCCACTCTTTACGAGATTGTTTTGTTTGCCTCTCGAGTCTACTGTAACCTTAAGTATCAATCTATTCAGTGCGGAGTTAAAGAGCTTTGCTTCTGCATTCCTGCATCCTGCGTTTGTGTCCGCAACAGGATCCTGACATTACAATCTCGTCAACATGGACACAGCAGATGCAGACCAGGCACGCTCGGTTCTTACCAGTCAAGAGCGGTTAATCCGTCGACAGGAGGAGCAGATGCACGCTCTTCACCGAGGTTTGATGGAGATGTCCACACGCCACGAGCACCAGTTGGCGGCGTTTGGTGAACGGATCGAGCAGCTGACAGAACGGGTTCAGCGTCCTCCGCCGGGCTCCCCGCCGCACCCTCCTCACCCCACTCTGGGTCTGACGTCACCTGCCCCTGCCGTTCTATTAGCCCGACCTGAGAGGTTTTCTGGAGACTCTGGAGACTGTCGAGCGTTCATAACTCAGTGTGAACTCCATTTTGAATTGCAGACTGCCAATTATCCATCTGATCGATCCAGAGTGGCCTTTGTGATCTCCCACCTCACCGGCAGAGCAGCTGCGTGGGCCACCGCTGAATGGCAGAGAGGGTCCCCTGTCTGCGCTTCCCTTCCGGCTTTCCTCGAGGCCTTTACCCAGGTTTTCCAGCACACAAGACCCGGGAGGGAGGCGGCTCGAGCTCTCATGCAGTTGAGACAACGGAACCGGCGGGTGGCAGACTATGCCATTGAATTCCGGACCCTCGCTGCAGAGAGCGGCTGGAATCCGGCTGCGCTCAACGACGCTTACCTGGAGGGTCTTTCGGAGGAGCTAAAGGATCACCTAGCTCCCCTGGATTTGCCCTCCTCCCTGGAGGCTCTCATCGCTCTGACCATCCGAATTGACAACCGTCTGCAGGATCGCAAGCAGAGTCGCCGGGGGGGGGTTTCCCCATTCCAGAGAGGACTCCACTGACCACAGGAGCCTCCACTCACTTGTCCCTCCTCCTGTTCTTGCAGAACGCCCGGTGTTCCAGTCGGCACCGGAGGAGCCTATGCAGCTGGGTCGGGGTCGCCTGTCTCCCGCGGAGCGGAGGCGACGGATGACGGCGGGTGAGTGCCTTTACTGCGGTCGGCGGGGTCATTTCTGTAAGGACTGCCCAAATGCCATCGCTCGTCAGTAAGGGTGGGCACCCTGACGAGCGGTGGTCAGACGCCCACCATTCCTAAATCTGCTTCCTGCCTCTTAAAGGTTCGGGTTTTGTTCGAGGGAGGGGAGAAATCTGTGCGGGCTTTAGTTGATTCTGGAGCAGAACAGAACCTCATTGATATCGAGCTGGCTAAGCAGGCAGGTCTCAAGACGGAATCATTACCACGTCCTCTTCGAGTTGTTTCTTTAAATGGACTCCCTGTGGCCACCGCCACTGAAGTAACTGAGCCAGTTCACGTAATCGTGTCTGGTAATCATCATGAGCGTACTCGGTTCTTATTATTTTCTTCTCCCCATAATCCAATGGTTTTGGGTTTTCCTTGGTTGCAGATTCATAACCCCACTATTGATTGGTGTTCCAGCCGGGTTACTAGTTGGAGTGATTACTGTCATGCCTCCTGCTTGCGCTCAGCTCGGTCTCCTGAGGCTGACCCCGTCGCCCCGGAGGGGCAGCCGTCCTCACCTGACCTCTCCAATGTCCCACCAGAGTACCACGACCTGGCTGAGGTATTCTCAAAGTCCAAAGCTCTCTCCTTGCCGCCACACAGGCCTTACGATTGTGCAATCGAGCTGCAACCAGGTGCTACCCTTCCAAAGAGCCAATTATTCAGCCTGTCCCAACCAGAGATGGAGGCTATGGAACTGTACATCTCAGAGTCTCTGAGCTCAGGCTTAATAAGACCCTCCTCGTCTCCTGTAAGTGCCGGGTTCTTTTTTGTGGGTAAGAAGGACGGTTCTCTTCGACCGTGTATAGACTACCGCGGGCTTAACGAGATCACGGTCAAGAACAGGTACCCACTTCCCCTCATGGATTCGGCTTTTCAGGTTCTACAGGAGGCCCGCATGTTCACTAAGCTGGACTTGCGTAACGCCTATCACCTGGTTCGCATGCGGGCTGGGGACGAGTGGAAGACCGCTTTTAGCACGCCACTCGGACATTTCGAGTACCTGGTCATGCCTTTTGGCCTCTCTAACGCCCCCGCGGTGTTCCAGTGTTTGATCAATGATGTTTTACGGGACTTCCTTCATCGATTTGTTTTTGTCTATTTGGATGATATCTTGATTTTTTCCAGAGACCTTGATGAACATAGGCGGCATGTTCGTCTGGTTCTCCAGCGGTTGCTAGAAAACAAGCTGTATGTCAAGGCAGAAAAATGCCAGTTTCATTCTGCCTCTGTTTCTTTTCTGGGCTTTGTGATTTCAGGTGGCGAGGTGAGGCCAGATCCAGCTAAGGTTAGCGCAGTAGCTAATTGGCCCGTCCCTACCAACCGTAAGCAGCTCCAGCGTTTTTTAGGTTTTGCCAATTTCCTTCGTCGCTTCATCCGAAATTTCAGTTCTGTAGCTGCACCCCTTACGGGTCTGACCTCCACCTCCTCCCCCTTCCACTGGACTGAGGCGGTTAACTCAGCTTTTGACCGCCTAAAACAGCTCTTCACCTCCGCACCTGTCTTGGCTCAACCTGACCCTTCCAGCCAGTTCATCGTGGAAGTAGATGCTTCAGACTCTGGGGTAGGGGCTGTGTTATCTCAGAGGGGGTGGGGTAACAGCAAGTTGCGCCCTTGCGCTTTCTTTTCTCGCCGGCTTACCCCGGCGGAGCGTAATTATGACGTGGGTGACAAAGAGCTGCTGGCTATTAAATTAGCTTTAGAGGAATGGAGACACTGGTTGGAGGGGTCAAATCTGCCGTTTGTGGTCTGGACAGATCATAAAAATCTTTCTTACCTTCGGACCGCTAAGCGGCTGAATTCAAGGCAGGCACGGTGGTCTTTGTTTTTTAGTCGGTTTGATTTTGTTGTTTCTTACCGTCCTGGCTCCAAGAATGCGAAGCCGGATGCACTGTCACGGCAACAGGATTCTGTGGAGGTAGAGAAACCCCCCGAGACCATTATTCCCCCTTCCTGTGTCCTGGGTGCACTCTGCTGGCAGCTGGAGAAGGACATTAGAGCAGCACATTCTCAGGAGCCGGATCCAGGTGGGGGTCCTCCTGAACGATTGTTTGTTCCCAGTGCCTTGAGGAGGCAGACCCTCCAGTGGGCTCATTCTTCCAGACTCACCTGCCACGCGGGTGTACGAAGGACAGTGTCCTTCCTGCGTCGCAGATTCTGGTGGCCCAGTATGTCTCGAGACACACAGGACTTTGTTTCGGGTTGCCTCATCTGTTCTCAAAACAAGGCCAGTCACAGACCACCAGCTGGGCAACTGCACCCCTTGTCTGTTCCAACTCGTCCGTGGTCTCACATTTGTTTGGACTTTGTAACCGGGTTACCCCCCTCTGCTGGTAAGACAGTAATCATGACTGTTGTGGACCGCTTCTCCAAGGCGGCCCATTTTGTGGCATTAACCAAACTACCCTCTGCTGCAGAGACCGCCAAGTTAATCCTCCACCACATGTTCAGGCTGCACGGCATTCCTGTGGACATTGTGTCAGATCGGGGTCCTCAGTTTATTTCACAGGTTTGGAGGGCCTTCTGTGCAGCTTTTGGGGCTACAGCCAGCCTGTCCTCTGGCTTTCACCCCCAAACCAATGGCCAGGCTGAGCGGACCAACCAAGACCTGGAGGCTGCCCTCTGTTGCGTCTGCTCCCGCCGCCAGTCGTCCTGGAGTTTCCTGCTGCCCTGGGTAGAGTACGCACACAATTCTCTTACCTCATCTGCTTCTGGTTTGTCCCCCTTCGAGTGTTCTCTGGGCTATCAGCCTCCACTATTCCCAGAGCAGGAGAAGGAGGTGGCCGTACCTTCAGTCCAGCATCTCTGTCGCCGCTGCAGGCGCATCTGGAGGGAGGCCAGGGCGGCTCTGCTCCGCTCGTCTGCAGCAAATAAGCGGCTGCCAAAGTATACACCTGGTCAGTCGGTCATGCTGTCCACTGCTAACATAAAGCTTCGCACCGAATCAAAGAAGTTGTCCCCAAGGTATATCGGCCCATTCGAGGTGGTGAAGGTTGTTAACCCAGTGGCGGTCAAGCTTCGGCTTCCCAGGTCCCTACGCATCCACCCTGTTTTTCACGTCTCCCAAATCAAGCCTCATGTCGTCAGCTCTCTACAGCCTGCCTCTGTTCCACCTCCCCCCCCTCGCATCATAGAGGGTCATCCAGCCTATACAGTTCGATGCCTGCTGGATGCCAGGCGGCGGGGCAGAGGTCTTCAATATCTGGTGGACTGGAAGGGTTGTGGTCCTGAGGAGAGGTCCTGGGTGCCGGCCTCCTGGATCTTGGATCCAGCTCTCATTAGTGCGTTTCATCGCCGTCACCCCGACAAGCCTAGCAGTGCGCCCAGAGGCGCCCCTTGAGGGGGGGGTACTGTGGGGTATTTGGGGTTGGGTTGTGTAATTGTGTTCAGTTTAACCTGTTTCCAGCTCTTTGTTCCTGGGTCTTCTTCTTTGCAGTTACTTTTCCTTCCACCTGGCATCTTATTGGCTACACCTGTGTTCACTTATGTCATCATTCCTCCTGTGTATTTAATCTGTGCATTTCCTCCACTCTTTACGAGATTGTTTTGTTTGCCTCTCGAGTCTACTGTAACCTTAAGTATCAATCTATTCAGTGCGGAATTAAAGAGCTTTGCTTCTGCATTCCTGCATCCTGCGTTTGTGTCCGCAACAGGATCCTGACAAGAGCTCCATTTGGTGCTCTCCTGAACACTGGATGTTCACTCTAAACAAAGCAAAGACGAGTAAAAAACTCCAGAAATGTTGATGAGAAGTTGGAAAGACCAAATATTTCAGAGGAAATGTTAACTTACAGCCATTCTCTGCACAAAACAGTCACTCCTGTAGCAAAATAGACGAAACTATCATTGCAGGTTCTGCTTCTTCCTTAGAAACTTTTAACAAGTTGTTAAATGAGAAAGGGCTCATGGATTACTTAGTAATGAAGCTGCTTTGCGTCATAATCCGTTTATAATCAGCAGATGTTAATGTTAATTATCCAGAACGTGATGCGCTAATGAGACGCCACAGAAGGGAGAAACGACGTTCTCAGAAACATATCGATTATAGCGGTAATTAAAACCATCGATTTTATGTTAAATCAAAGGAAAAACAACATGACACGCCACAGAAAAGGGAGGAAACGTTTCCACAAACATATCAATATCATTTCGGCACTTAAAACCATCGAGTTCACGTTAAATAAAAGGAAAAATAACACTTACGTGCGATCGGGAGACGGCAGTCGTAACAGTAAAAGGAGGGGGCGGGATCTAGGAATCGGAACAAATCCGGCTCTCTGATTAGACGCCCAGAGTTTAATGCTTGTAGTTGGAACAAATACTGCCATCTGATTGGTTGCGACTTGGAACGATTCGGAACATTCGGAACTGAGAAAATGGAGATGAAGTGGTTGCAAGAATGACACGCAGGTCATCGATTGATAGATTCACAGACATTCAGTAAAGGTGGCAATTAATTTGTCACTGCTTGTGTTGTCTTTAAAAAGCTCAATATTTAGTTATTTAATTTACTTATTTACAGAATGAAATTATAGTAGTTTTTTTTCATTTATAGATTAAAAAAATCCTACCTATGCTTTCTTTATTGTTTCTAAATTCCTACACTTTTTCAAGAGATCATTTTTTTCCGGACGTCCCCTGAATGTCTCGGACGAGTCACCTGCTGGAGTCCAGCGTGGAAAGGTTGGGATCAGAACGGCTCTCGGTAGTCTATGCTGCTACTCTGTCCTTCTTCTCCTGAGCAACCTGAGTCCAAATGACGGTGAGGAGCAGAATTCTGCTTTATGAGCTTCACACAGGCGAGAATGAGAAGACGAGCAGCTCATACGTGGTGGTTAAGATCAAAGAAATTGTCCAAAAAAAACTTAAACGAAAGACGACGGGGGCCATGTTGTTTAATTAGTTCGCTTTTTCGAATGTAAGTCGATATTACGAAATAATAACAACTTTTTCCGTGAGCTAGCGGTACAAATGTGTTGCTCGTAATGTCGAAAACACAGTTTAATGATGTTTTGTTAGTATAAAATCCGAAAGAGATTTAATTTTATGTTGCTAACGTTCAAAACTCTAATGGCGGATTTGAAAGTAGTTTCTGGCCCGCTAAATTTCACCCAATTTCCATTCCGTTCCAGTAATTTAATGTTAAACTGCTTATTTATTGCTGACTGTGGGAGTTTGTGGTCAAAAATCCAGTTTTTTGATAACTTTTTTGTAGGACTATTATTATTAGCAGTTGTCCTAAATTAAAGCGAGGTGATTAGGACGCGTCTACAACTTGCATTACTCGAACATGTTGGTTCACTCTAAGAAAAACAGTAATAAAATAATATTATGGATTTATGTGGAGTTTATTTGAACAATAATGAGTACTTGTGATGTTTTAGGGGTTATTTATGGCAAATAAGTGAGAAACTGCTATTGTTTGTCTGGGGTGTTTTGGTGTACTTTATTGACGGTCCCTGCCTGCCTCTAGCTTCACATGGAAGCAAACTCCGGCTGTGACTCGTTTTCTGCTTCACCATTGACAAAAATAAAAGATATGGTTTGTAGTTATTTGCTTTTAATTTATAGTTCTTAAAATATTAGAACAAACTTACACATAATAAATATATATAACGAACATCCACCGTTTCTTTATATTTATTGAATGAAGCGCTTCCATTTAATGAATCTCACTTTCTCTCCAGGTGGAGCGGTGAAACAGCGACACCGTGTGGCAGAACTACAGCAGGTATTTTCTGGATGAAACATGACTTTATCTTTGTGTTTAAAAACAATTAATTAAATAATATTATGGATTTATGTGGAGTTTATGTGAACAATAATGAGTACTTGTGATGTTTTAGGGGTTATTTATAGCGAGTAAGTGAGAAACTGCGATTGTTTGTCTGGGGTGTTTTGGTGTACTTTATTGACGGTCCCTGCCTGCCTCTAGCTTCACATCGAAGCAAACTCCGGCTGTGACTCGTTTTCTGCTTCACCACAGAGAAAAATAAATAGTTTATACTAGTCAACAGAACTACATCCAACGTAATGTTTGTGGATAAAGTTAGTAGGAAGAACAAAACAGACTGGTGACTGGATGTGTGTCACATAGTTTTTTAATAAGTTAGAACAAATTCCACAGAATAAATGTAACGAACATCCACCGTTTCTTTATATTTATTGAATGCAGCGCTTTCATATAATGACTCGCACTTTCTCTCCAGGTGGAGCGGTGAAACAGCGACACCGTGTGGCAGAACTACAGCAGGTATTTTCTGGATTAAACATGACTGTAACTTTGTGTTTAAAAACAGGAATTTTGAAGAAGAATGTTACCGCACAGAATCTCACAATGTATTTTAAACATTCAGAGGGGTCTTATTGCAGGAAAAGCAGGAAATGGTCAGAATTTAGTTCAATCAGGAGCCGACAGGCTCTCAACAAGGAGGCAAGCCACTCAGGATTAGAGCTGTGACTGTGTTGGATTTTTGATCACCGCGGTGATGAACCACCAGGGGGCGTGGTGTTGCGGTTAACCGCAGCCCCCCCCCCCCCCCCCCAAAAAAAAAAAACACAAAAACCCCCGGCGGCCTTATCAGCAATAAATACAATTACAACGTAGTACTCTTTATTAACAAATAACAGTAACAACTAACTGCTACCTATCTAACTAATGAACTATCTATGTAGGTCAGGAGTCTCAAACTCGCGGCCCGTGGGCTATTTGCGGCCCCCAAGATGATATTTTACGGCCCCCGCCTTAATATGAAAGTTCAATGGTAATGCGGCCCGCCAGTTTGTATGAATGACATCTTTTCAGTTTTGTGTGCCGAGCTGAAGAACCAACCAATCACAGTGGAGTATATGACTCTTGGGGGCGGGACATTGACCGGGCTTGAAAGCAGGAGAACATTTAATTCAGGTAACCTGACCGCCCCCTCCCCGGACCACATTAAGGAGTTCCTTACTTTCCTTTTTAGAACGTATCTAAATACATGCAGTCAGTGCTGAACTTTTCTCTGGACCCCACAGACCAGGAGGAGGGCTGAGGTTATGGTTATGGTTACGGTTACGGTTATGGTTACGCGTGCGCGGCGTATTAACCCCAACACGGGTCTCTCCGCTCCCGCAGGAGGAGATGGGTCGCTGCGGAGAATAAATGTCCCACACACACATGCGTGACTAACGGGGCTCTAACATTAAACACGCGCAAGCGACAACACAATGTAGTCTTAAGGCCCGTACACACCGGAACGAATATTCGCCAGGCGTTATTCGCCAGCGTTTTTCGCCACGTCTTTTGTGTTCACACCCAGGCGATTTTCGCTGACGATGAGCCGAGCCAACATGCAATTTCATTCCTTGACATTAGATGGCGCTGTACACAAGGTGGTCGCTTTTCACTCAGAAGAAGAGAGCCAGTATTTACGCGCTTGTCAGAAGAACATGGTGAGTTTTATCGACTGGTACAAGAACTGAAAATGTATCATGAGCGTTTTCGGGGATATTGTAGAATGTCCGTCATTATTTCTTTGCGGCAGTGTAGCCGCTACTTGGCGTCTATCTTCTTTGCTGGTATGTGTGCTCAGAAAGGCAGTTTTGTGTTTGAGCGCCCCCAAGTTGTGTTTTACTGTAACTTCAGAAGCTCCAGACACGTGTGCAAAAGCGCCATTCTCATTGGTTGTATAGATTTCGACGCGAGGCGTCAAAAAAAAAAAAACGAACCCCAGGCGTTTTTTTTTTTTTGACGCTTTGACGCGTGGCGTTTTTTTCGCGTCAGTGTGCACACTCTCATTGGTGCCCTTTGTTTAGTCACGAGGCGAATTTCGTCCCGGTGTGTACGGGCCTTTAGACGCACTGAAAACACGCGGGAAAAATACAACGATAGACGTGAGATAGACGTCTTTACTTTCCCCACAGTTGCGTCTCGTGCTGTCTGACTCTTTCAGATCAGGGTCTCTTCCCAAGGTATTTCAAATTATTTTAATTGATCACTCAACTACAAAAACCGTCAAGACACATTTCCCATAATGCATTGTTTTGTAGTCATTTGTGGTTTGCAGTCAGTGTAGTACTAAGTTTCCAGCTGCGTCCACTCAGGTTGGGGCCTTGCTCCCGCCCCTTTCTGGTGATATTTTTGTGATGATTGACAGATGATGTTGGAGCAAAAACAAAATCATATGTCACACACCAGGTGACCAGCGCAGCGTTTCGTCCACCTGGGTGATCTCAAACACGCTTATTGTGCATCTTGGCTGCACTTATTTGGTGTCACCAAGATGAATTTCCATCAGTTTTTTATAAAAATATAGGAGTGGCTGACCGGCTGCTCTACAATAACTAGTGACCGGGGTTTAAATGTGCAAAAAGTTATAAGAAAGAAAATCCAAAAATGGTTACTGACTTTTGTTTCTCCTTTACTAATTTGTGTTTTAAAAAGTAAACTTAAAAAAAACATTTAACACAGATTCAAAATAGGGACCATATCCTCTCTGACTTCTCAACCTTAAATGTCAATCAGTCCAAGTTCAGTCCAGATTTCCTGACAATCATCTTCATCCATACTGAGGGTCTCAGCTGTTTGGGAGGAAGTGCTGCCAAGTGTCCAGCAGTAAGAAGACAAGAGAACCGTGTTCAGAAGAACCATTGATGGAGGTGACAGAACTGTAGAATTTAAGTCTTCTTTTGTGTTTAATAGTTATAATTCAACAGTGTGAACTGAACTGTGTTGATAGGGACATTTAAATTAGAAATATAGAACACTAAATGAACAGAAATGTATTACTGATTTTTTTACTTTTTTTATTTACGTATTTTATTTTAGTTTTATGAGTACATTTTGTACATAAAAAAGTTAATAACAGAGTATAGTTAATAGTGTAGTACATGTTACATACAAATGTATTGGCTCTCAGACACTCACAAGTTGCGTGTGTGTGTGTGTCTTGAAGTTGCGGCCCTCCCTCAGCTAGACCCCGCCTTCAGTGGCCCCCAGGCAATTTGAGTTTGAGACCCCTGATGTAGGTATTGTAGATTGACTGTGTGTGAGCGCGCTGCGTCGTGTGTAGAACTAGGAGGAGGAGCGCACACACGTGTGTTGGGGGTGGGTGTTGATCCTCCTGCAGCGGACAGCTCTCTAGCTGCATGCGAGGCAACATGTAGTGATTTTCATCGCACTTTAACAGAGCGCGTTCATGTTTGGTGTTACAGAGTGACTGAGAACAGTAATAACCCCCCCCCAACACAAAATCCTCCGGCGGGCGTGTCGTGCACTTAAGAACGCACGCAGCTTGTAATGGAAATGAATGCAATGGAAATTAATAATTAGAATGCAGTTAATTTGTCGTATTTCCTCGTGAGACGGAAACTTCTGTTGTAGAATGAAGGCCCGTACACACCGGGACGAATATTCGCCAGGCGTTATTCGCCAGCGTTTTTCGCCACGTCTTTTGTGTTCACACCCAGGCGATTTTCGCTGACGATGAGCCGAGCCAACATGCAATTTCATTCCCTGACATTAGATGGCGCTTAATGTAAAACAGAAATATTCCTGTACACAAGGTGGTTTTCACTCAGAAGAAGAGAGCCAGTATTTACGCGCTTGTCAGAATCAAACAAAGAAAACATGAATATTTCCAGCACCAGTAGCTCCAGCTCCAGTTCCAATGATGAATAAATTATTGTTCTGTTGAATGATCAAAGACGCCGGAAAAGACGCCGATTTTGGATACATCCCATAGTTACGAGAAGAGAAGAACATGGTGAGTTTTATCGACTGGTACAAGAGCTGAAAATGTATCATGAGCGTTTTCGGGGATATTTTAGAATGTCCGACATTATTTCTTTGCGGCAGTGCAGCCGCTACTTGGCGTCTATCTTCTTTGCTGGTATGTGTGCTCAGAAAGGCAGTTTTGTGTTTGAGCGCCCCCAAGTTGTGTTTTACTGTAACTTCAGAAGCTCCAGACACGTGTGCAAAAGCGCCATTCTCATTGGTCGAATAGATTTCGACGCGAGGCGGCAAAAAAAAAAAAAAAACGAACCCGAGGCGTTTTTTTTTTTTTTTTTGACGCTTTGAATTCGTCCCGGTGTGTACGGGCCTTGAGGATGAGAATGTGCTTCTGAAAGCGTGTGAGAGTAAAAGGAGCCACGTGCAGCGCAAAAGCAGACAGCGAGAGCGCGCCTACGAGAGAGAGTGACAGGCGCGGGGGGAGAGAAGGAGAGAATATTCTGATAGAAAGAAGGAAAGTCTGAACACAGGACTAGCAGAAAAGTAAATTATCAGCAAAGATGAATGTGTGTAATGTGTTTATTATAGTTTCTATCACGCACCATACGCTGAACTAAAAAAAATAAATAAAAAATTTTTTTTTAAAAAGTGCAGTGATGACCTCATCACCGCGGTGATGCAGTTATCGTCACAGCCCTACTCAGGATCGTCTTCACAGTAATGAAAGTGTATAATCCTGGTCTTTGATGGGTTCTTCTTATTGAATCTAGGTCCATGTGAGTTCAGTTCGTCCTGTTGCTGGAAGCAGAAGCACAGACTCTCGTCCCTGAGCTGAATTTTCTGTCGTCGCTCTCGCTTCCTGCTTGAAGGCAGCAGCAGAATGACGTCAGTCTGACGCGATCAGACCAGTTTTCTTTTTCTCCACACAGATCTTTGTCCAAAAGAGCGTCTCCACCCATGTGTGTGTAACCACCAGCAAGGGGGGGTTGGTTGGAGCTGCTGTGGGGGTTGGTAAAGGTCCTCCTGGAGGGGTGTTGACTCGACCTTTTGTTCTGGCGCTTCCGGCAAACCAGTCATGCTCGTCTGACGTGACAAAACCCCCCTTCTTTTCCCAGAATCCTTCAGAAAAGTCTCTCACCAACTCAGAAAAAAATGTAATTTTAATCTTATCAGAAGCATTTAAGTCAAACTTTGAATGGAGATGGTGAACCTGAGACGATCCTGTGTCATGGGAGAAACAGATGATCCTTTTTGGTGTTTTGTTATCATTGTGGTTCCCTTTAAAGTCCACGGCGTTCCCTCAGATCATACCTCATGCTTGACAAGAGTAGCAGAGGGGAGGGTTTAAAAAGCACTCAGAGACTTTATCCGAGTGCACTAGTTCTCTAGTGCATATACTAAAATTGGAACGATACAGAGAAGATTAGCATGGCCCCTGCGCAAGGATGACACGCAAATTCGTGAAGCGTTCCTCATTTTGTTTTTTAAAAAACAATTTCACCCATGTCTGTGTGTCCTTGTTTGAATAAATATAGCCTTTAATATGACAAATCCAACTAATATTGGACCATTTTTAATAGAGTTCATAGTAAAAGTTTCAGGAAAACTCACAGCAGACAAAAGTTTATATGTAAATAATAAAAAAAAACAGAAACCAGTTAAAAGAAGAAACATCATTTCATCACATATTTGTGATCTGGTTTGGTATGGAAAAATCAATTTATTGAAGTCAAATTATTCATTTTTTTAGAAAGTCTGAGAAGCTGAAGGTGTATATAACTCACTAAAAAAGTCAAAGATTAAGAAAAATTATTTTAAAAAATGTCATTTAAAAAAAAAACATTATTTTAAGTTAAAAAAAAACAAATATTTGGTGATTAATGTGGCTACTCTGCATAAAACATTTATAAATGAAAAATTACCTGTAAGATATTTCAAAATTTGCATAAAAATGAGAACAAAGGGCTTAAATCAGTGAATATTTGTTTGAGTTACATTTATTGTCTTCAAAAACCAGAAAAAGAAGTTTGAATCTAAATTTTTTTAGCCTTAGATTCTGTAGAATATTTTCATTCTGTGAAAAACTACAATATTACAGTCATCCTGTACTAATACAGTAGAAGTACTTAGAAGAATCTGCCAAAGTAAAATAATGGGCCAGAATTAACTATTGGTGAGTAAAGAAAAACACCTTTTCACAGTCCATCCCAAAATAATCCAGGTGTTACAGCTGTGAGAACTGCAGGAGTTTTTGTTTTTCTGCTGTTGAGCATAAAATCAAAGCAAAGAAAGAGGAGAAATGTTCCAAGGTGATTATTTCAAAGCCCTCAGAATCCATCAAACTAACTGGAGAGAAGAAGCTGAACTCTTATTTCTGTGTCGATGCCGAGATGTTGGACTGGTCGGTGTTTCTGCTGCAGTTCTAACCTCCATCATGGTTTGTCTTGTTCAGCGGCAGAAATCTGGAAAGACACGGAACGACCAACTGTCCCTGTTGAAGAAGAAAGATGGAGATTCCCTCACTGCTCCATCTGGAGGCTGAAGGAGGTCAGCTCAGGAAGAAGAACATCTCTGCAGTTTCTGGAATACTTCAATCTCTCAATCCTCCTATGGAGTCTGTAGTAGATGTTGTCTTTAGATCTGCTGTGGTTCTGAAGGCAAAGATCTAAAGTTATATTTTCATTTTCACTTCTTCTGTCTTTGTTCTCTAAACTGCATCAAGGAGTTTTTGGAAATCGACTGAGGAGAAGAAATTCCTGAGAATTTTGGCACCAAAGTTACTAAACAGAGTTTAAATGATTTTTTATTTTCACCAACTTCAAAGTCATTATTTAATGATTTAAGAGAGTTTAAAAGCTCCTCTGAAAAATGTGTGTTTAGGAAGTGTTGTCTCTTATAGTTGAGTGATAAGAACCAATGCCTCATCCCTGCATGGATACAGTTTGGTTAGAATAAAAAGTCCTTAAATACAAAAAACACTTTTTGAAGTTCAAAAAGAGCCTAAACACTCAAAACATTCCATTTGATTAGTTCAGCATTTGGAAAACATGTTTTTAGCCACTAGATGTGGCTCTGGTGAGCTGTTCTGACCGTTCCACATATTGAATCTTCTATGGAAGAATTGCTCCAAATGGTTCGTTCTCCCAATTGTTCTAATCGACCTCTTCTAGCTTCTGCATTCAAACTTCACCCATTCACTTTTAGTTAGCTGAGCACGTCTGAGTCACTTATTTAGTTTGTTTTTTAATTCCAAATCTGTTCTTTCTGCTTCAGCCTCACATGTTCAGGCTCCTCCTTCTGTTCCCGATGCTCCACCTCCTTCCCCTGTCGATGGCATCTCTGCTGGGATGAGCGGCCAACCGGATACGGTTCTCCCTCTGGCTGGGACTGAGGAGCAGCCGGCTCCGGTGGTCCTCCCTCCATCTGCTGGCGATGCAGAGGTGATGCGACAGTAGCTGCAGCTTTTTGTGTCTCTGTAGCCGCGTTTACACGGGCAAAAGTAATCGGAAAGAAAATGCGTCATGTAAACGCGTCTTGTCTTTAAAAAGCTCAATATTCAGTTAATTAATTTACTTATTTACAGAATGATTTTATAGTAGTTTTTTTTTTCATCAGAGATACAGAGAAGATTAGCATGGCCCCTGCGCAAGGATGACACGCAAATTCGTGAAGCGTTCCTCATTTTCTCTTTTAAAAACCAATTTCACCCATGTCTGTGCCTTTATTTAGAAAAGAAAACACTAAATGAGAGAAAAAGTCCTTTTATTGATCTTTTTCTCATTTCTTTTTCAGACAAATTCATAGCTGAAAATGTAAAACAAGAAAAACCAAACAAATGAAATCAACAAAGCAGAAACCAGGCAGAAGAAGTCTGACATGTTTTATTTGGAAACACTTGTATCACATCTTTGTGCTGATTTGGTTTTTAAAAGCTTTTTATTTGAGTCACTTTGATTATATTTAGATTATTTGAGAAGCAGAAAATGTACAAAATCTGTTCAAAACCAAACAACATAAGAAAACAATCCAGGTTCAATTATCAAATTCATCAAATAATGGAAAACCGGCACTTGGTAACTTGGCAACCGGCAACAATGACAGTAAATGGTGGGCGTGATATCGAGGAATTGGAATGGATCCTACTCTCTGATTGGTCGACTTTATCTTCCTGTCTACATTTAAAAACCTTTTTTTTTTTAAGGTTTATTATAAACACCCTGATACGATTTTGCGATATTCATTTGGCGATACTTGTAACGATATTTATGTAATTATTTCTGGACGTCCTTCAGCGTCTGACTCTTGTTTTCCACTTAAACCCCCGACCACTAGTTGGCAGCACCGCCCACTGAGCCTCTTTGAGGAAGCTCTACACCACACAAAACTACTCAGCCATGGGACAGATAGAGCTGTGGGTGCTGGTTTGTCCCTCATGGTGCACCATAGGCTAACATTCATGGCCACCACCTGTCTATTGAGCTGTGATTGGCCCCTAGGCTGATAAATAGCAACTGTGGGAGTTCCAAAGTGTGATTGTTTTAACTGAACTATGGGACATCCAGGATAAAAACTTGATCCATTTTCTAAGGAAGAAGCAGAACCTCCAATGATAGTTTCCTTTGTTTTGCTACAGGAGTGACTGTTTTGTGCAAACAATGGCTGTAAGGTAACATTTCTTCTGACATATTTGGTTTTTCCAACTTCTCATCAACATTTCTGGAGTTTTTTACTCGTCTTTGCTTTGTTTAGAGTGAACATCCAGTATTCAGGAGAGCACCAAATGGAACTCTCCTTATAAAAGCCTCAAATGAGGCACAACTTGGCCTGCTAAAGGAGACCCACAGGGCCAAAACCCCGGAGGAGGTGGAGGAGGTGGAGGAGGAGGCACGAGCCCACGTCTCCAGTGAGGGTGGGGATATCAATAACCCCACCCTGGTGCTGAGCCGGTGGAAGATCCAGTTCGGTACATACCAGGACAAGACCTTCCACTGTTAGCTGGAAAACGATGTGGGCTACGCCGTCAACCTGGTGTCCTCCCACCAGAAGGAGCGAGAGAGGACAGCGTCTCAGTCCCCACTGATGGTCAACAACGTGATCGTCTGAGGTTCATTTCTCTTAGTTCCAAGTGAAGTGGCTTTAACAGAACATTTGGACCTGCAGGACGGCCTCATCCGTTACTCCTCAGCCTATCTTGACTTTGTGGAGGCGGTCAGGTTCCACCAGGTGTTTGAGGAGGCACGGGTGAGGTCTCTTCAGCCTGGGCAGGAGGGACAGACCCTTTTGACTTTGGGGACTTCCAGTTCGAGACGCTGCAGAGCCTGTACGAGTCTGAGGACCCCAAGAAGATCCGGAGGATCACATGTTGTAATGCAGTTTGTCATCATATGAACAGATGGGAAATTTTAGCTTTAAATGAGAAGAACACTAGATTATGAGAACATGGAGAACAACATTTATTGGTGTTTCACCTGTGTCCCCTCACTGTAGTTTCTACTTGTTTGGTTTCTTATCTGGTTTGTCAACTACTTGCAGAGGAAGGCTCCTGCTCCAGGAACACAGATGGAGAATGCCGTACACTTCATCAAGGCCAGGGACAGACAGAGCTGCTGCTGCTGCATCTGCTGCTGCAACTACCACCTCTCCCAGCAGAAGCAGCAGCTCTGCATCAGTTTCATCAGGCCTGGCAGCCAAATCTGCACAGAGGTGAAATGTTTCAGTCTCAAAGCTGTTTACTGCAGTGTGTCTGCTTTTGTTCTAATAAACTGACATTTAACATCCTATTTTTTAGATTTACATCTTTTCTCTGGTCGGCGTTCTCTGTCTGTGGTGGAAATGCAGGTAAAAGTGAAGCAGCTTGTGGGCAGACCTGCATTTCCAGGTACTTTAGAAATGAACAGTCAGAGTAGAGTTTAGATCTCGTCATGTGATCAGTGATTTCATGTGGTATCGTGGTGTTTTCAGTCTCCTCTGCACCTGCTGCTTCATCCAAAACCTTTATGGAGCCTACGGTTGAAGAGCTGGTCAGCGCTGTAGTTGACATAGAGTGTGAGTAACAGAACAGACACATTCATAGGTCAGGTTGGACACATTGATGTGTCAGCTGTTAACTGCTGTTCTTCTTCTATTTTCAAATAATTCTGTGATGGGAGATGAAGAGTAAGTTTGTGTTTGGTACCAACTTTGCTGAGGTCTAAGTGCTGCTTCTCACTGAGCTTCAGCTTCATCATAACTACTAGATGATCTGCAGCTCAACACCAACCCTCTCACCGATTGAATCACTTATTTCTGCTTACAGCATCCGTCTTTCATTAAGTGCCAAATATTAACTTTTCATGTAATCAACCTCTTCTAGTTTCTGCATTAAAACTTCACCCACCCAAGAAGCACACCCTACACCCGAAGAGCCAAAGGGTGCTTGGTCTTCAGATAGTTAAGGATTTCACCAAACCTGCTGCATACACAGGTGAATAACGACAAAAGAGGCCAGAGGTGTAGATCTGACTTTATATGCCAGGCACCGGGACAGACGGCCTAAAGGGCGCTTCAAGGCCGCGAAGGGGAAGAACTCTTCCTGTCCTGGGAAGGAGAGTCTCCAATGGTACGATTGGTTTCTAGAAGTCTTAGTTTACTTTCAAATCTACTCCCTTCTTTTCATGCTGTCATTTTCACATAACTTCCACAGCCTTCTGGGACTGAACGCTGGCCCTGCTGACTGGCCTGATGCCAGCTACCTGGTGGAGGCCATTTGCAGCCAGTTCTGCCGCCTCCGCCCGTCAAATACCAGAACCAGGGGGGTTCTGAAGACCCGTTGGTCCCTGGTCTTGGGGGACTACGTGGCCATCAGGGAGGCCGTTCTCGGGAGCCCCAGGCTGATGGTTGAAACTGGACTTCAGTTGTTTCAGCTGAACCAGAGGACCCTGTCACAGTGGTGAGAGCTCCAATTCCTGCAGTCTGGTGTATCTTTTCCAACTATCCCGGTACCAGTGTCTGTCTTCTCCAGGTTCTCCTGTCTGCAAAAAAATGGGAGAGGGCTGTGATGGAGCAGGAAGCTGGACTCCTTCCTGCTGCTCCAGCCATTTCCCTGCAGCTAAAGGGCCGTCTCAGCTTCAGGTGGGACAGGGACAACCTTACATCTACAAGCTGCCAGAGGAGAACATTCCTCTGCCAGCAACACCATCCGGGACTGAACCCCAGCTCGACCCTGAAGCTCCTCCTCCTCCATCATCATCACCCCCCCTCCTTCTGAGCGTGTGCCCAGGACCACCGCCTTTAGAAGGAGGACAGCGGCATGAGCAGCAGCTGCACCACCGGCCGAAGGCCTTCCAGCAGCCAGAAAAGTCCACTGACAGGTTGTGCAGACCACCTGCAGGAAGTGTGGCCAGCCCAAAAGGCTAGACACTGGCCACACGCATATCTGGGGTGTCGTACTGCACAACTGTTGGTGGGAAGAGTGCGGAGGAGCAGAGGGAACATAAGAAGAGGGAACAGGAACAATGAAGACTTTCAAAAATATATTTTTTTTTTATTGGAAAAATAAATATATTTGTATTGAAAAGCTTGTTATTATTTAGATTTATTCAATCAGGTAGTACTTTGGGTAGAAATGAGTTTCCATGAAGGTTTGTCACAACATAGTTTATTGAAACGGAACAGGATGTGAAGAAGAACTCTATAGAAGTCATTCTAACTTTATGACATGTATAAATATACAACTTTGCAATAAATCTAAACACATAAGCTGCACCGTACAAACTATAAACGATGTTTCTGGAGCCAAACAACCACAGAGATGAAAACGTGAAACATTTCAAGAGTGTTCCTGCTGAATTGTAGCTCCATCTTCTCTCAGTGTATTATTTTTAAAAGGATGAATCCCTTCAGACTTGCTGAATAATTCTGAAAAAGATGCACAAAATAATCTGTTGATACAAAGGCTTCACATCACTTTGAGGCTCTGATTGTGTCTTAGATCATCAAAGCAGCTCAATCCAACATCTGTCACCATCAGAGTGACATCATGTGTGCCTTTAAAAGACACAATGGCACTGTTTCCCACTGAAATCATTTCCAACACCTTTGTGATTATTTTCCAGATGTTTGTGTAAAGTGACCCAATTTGAATGTGTTTTGTTGTGATAACCCAAGGCGGAGCTCGAACTCACGACCGTGTGCACGGTAGCAGGGCCCCCCTTCTCCACTCTTTCCGCCACAGAGGAGAATGGGCAACATCCATTGTGAACATTTTCTCTGTTCCCATTGTTCCAAATGTTCCAACTTTTCAACCAATCAGATGGCAGCATTTGTTCCAATTTCAAGTATCAAACTTTAGGCGTCCAATCAGAGAGCCGGATTTGTTCCAATTCCTAGGTCCCGCCCCCCGGCTTTGACGCTCATGGCCGCCGTCTTCCTGGTCGGACGTGAGTGCCGTTTTTCCTTTTATTTACCGAGAAATTGACAGTTTTAAGTGCCGAAATGACATTGATATGTTTGTGGAAAAGTTTCATCCTTTTTCTATGTTGTGTTTTTAGTAAAAGATGCGATATTAGGTTATATAACTGTTACTTTTTGCTTTGTTTTTTTCTCCTGCGAGTTTTCTCTTTTTTATGGACCCTTCAAAATTTATCTTGTTCACATTCTGGGGAAGTTATATGAACATATGTTGATGCACGGACTATAAAACGATTATAAGGCTGCAAATAAGATTATAGGGTTAATTTCACGACTTTTAAAGGTTTATAAATGAAGAATGGTGATGATGATTTCCTCTGGAAGGACTTTTTAAATCCACAAGGAGGAAGAACTCTTCCTGTCCTGGGAAGGAGAGTCTCCTACAGTTCTGTGGAATCCCAGGCTGATGGCTCAGACCGGACTTGAGCTGTTTCAGCTGAACCAGAGGACCCCGTCACAGTGGTGAGAGCTCCAACTTCTGCAGTCTGCTGTTGTTTCTTTTCCTCAAATCCCAGCATCTCTCTGTGTCTCCAGGTTCTTCAGTCGGCAGAAAAAGTGGGAGAGGGCTGTGATGGAGCAGGAAGCTGGACTCCTTCCTGCTGCTCCAGCTGTTTCCCTGCAGCTGAAGGGCTGTCCTTGGTTCAGGTGGGACAGGGACAGCCCTACAACTACAAGATGCCAGAGGAGAAGCTGCTTCTGCCAGCAACACGTTCCAGTGATGAATCCTAGAAGCTCCTCCACCATCACCTCGTCTTCCTCCTGAGCGTGTCCCCAGGACCACCACCTTCAGAAGAGGAAAGTGCCGGAAGCAGCAGCTGCAGCACCAGAAAAAGGCCTTCAAGCAGGGACAAAGGTCCGCCCACAGGTTGTGCAGACCACCTGCAGAAAGTGTGGTCAAACCCGGATTTCTGGGACGTCTTACTGCGCAGCTGCAGACGGGAAGAGTGTGGAGGAACGGAGGGAAGAAATGAAAAGATCCAAGGACCACTAAAGACTAAAATAACATAACATAAACATAACATAAAATAACATATTTTACATATTTTTGAATGAAAGATAAATAAAATGTTGTTGGTAAGGTTGTGTTCTGTTCTTTAATTAAACAGGTAGTAATTTGGGTAAAAATGAGTTTCCATGAAGGTTTGTCACAACATAGTTTATTGAAACAGAACACGATGGGAAGAAGAACTCTATAGAAGTTATTCCAACTTATTTAATGAATAAACATAAATCTTTGCAAAAAATCTAGACAGATGAGCTGCATTTACAAACTATAAATGCTGTTTCTGAAGTAAAACACCAGCAGAGATGAAAACATATGATTAACACTAAAATAAAAAGAGTCTTCCTGATGAATTTTAGCTCCATCTTCTCTCAAAGCGTTTTCTTTTTCAAATAATGAATCCCTTCAGACAGCCTCAGGTTGTTGAATAAATCTGATAAAGAAGCACAAAACATCACAAACTGTTGACACAAAGGCTTCACATCACTTTGAGGCTCTGATTGTGTCTTAGATCATCAAAGCAGCTCAATCCAACATCTGTCACCATCAGAGTGACATCATGTGTGCCTTCAATACACACAATGACACTGTTTCCCACTGAAATCATTTCCAACACCTTTGTGATTATTTTCCAGGTGTTTGTGTAAAGTGACAGAATTTGAATGTTTTGTTGTGATTACCCAAGGCGGAGCTCGAACTCACGACCGTGTGCACGATAGCAGCCCCCCCCCTTCTCCCCTCTTCCCCCCACAGAGAAGAATGCGCAACATCCGCAGGCCACATTTTCTCTGTTCCAACTTCTCAACCAATCAGATGGCAGTATTTGTTTCAATTTCAAGTATCAAACTCTGGGCGTCCAATCAGAGAGCCGGATTTGTTCCGATTCCTAGATCCCGCCACCTCCATTTACTGTTACGACTGCCGTCTTCCCGATCGCACTTAAGTGTTGTTTTTCCTTTTATTTAACGTGAAGTCGATGGTTTTAAGCACCAAAATGATAGATGTTTATCAATTGGAACGCTTCTTCCCTTTCTGCGGTGTCATTAGCGCATCACATTCTGGAAAAGTTATGTTAACATCTGCTAATTATAAAAGGATTGTAATGCAAAGCAGCTTCATTACTAATTATACCATGGTCCGCTTGAATACTCGATTCTGATTGGCTGCTGGGTATGCGTTAAAACTTAATAACCGCACGGTGAAAGAAGAAGTTCCGGTCAGCTAGCTTAAATGTTTTGTATCACTGCGCCGGCACTTCGCGGAAGCAACCGTCCGACGCGGTTCAGGCTTCCACGTCGTGCGTTAAAAAGTAATAACCGCACACTTCGTCGGCCATTAACCCCTACGTAATCCATGAGCTCTTTCTCATTTAACAACTTGTTAAAAGTTTCTAAGGAAGAAGCAGAACCTGCAATGATAGTTTCCTCTGTTTTGCTACAGGAGTGACTGTTTTGTGCAGACAATGGCTGTAAGGTAACATTTCCTCTGACATATTTGGTCTTTCCAACTTCTCATCAACATTTCTGGAGTTTTTTACTCGTCTTTGCTTTGTTTAGAGTGAACATCCAGTGTTCAGGAGACCTCCAAATGGAACTCTCCTAAAAGCCACAAATGAGGCACAACTTGGCCAGGGACAGACAGAGCTGCTGCTGCTGCTGCATCTGCTGCTGCAACTACCACCTCTCCCAGCAGCAGCAGCAGCTCTGCATCAGTTTCATCAGGCCTGGTAGCCAAATCTGGACAGAGGTGAAATGTTTTAGTCTCAAAGCTGTTCACTGCAGTGTGTCTGCTTTTGTTCTAATAAATGGACATTTAACATCCTATTTTTTAGATTTACATCTTTTCTCTGGTCGGCGTTCTCTGTCTGTGGTGGAAATGCAGGTAAAAGTGAAGCAGCTTGTGGGCAGACCTGCATTTCCAGGTACTTTAGAAACGAACAGTCAGAGTAGAGTGGAGATCTGTTCATGTGATCAGTGATTTCATGCGGTATCGTGGTGTTTTCAGCCTCCTCTGCAGCACCTGCTGCTTTATCCAAAACCTTTATGGAGCCTACGGATGAAGAGCTGGTCAGCGCTGTAATTGACATAGAGTGTAAGTAACAGAACAGACACATTCATAGGTCAGGTTGGACACATTGATGTGTCAGCTGTCAACTGCTGTTCTTCTTCTATTTTCAAATAATTCTGTGATGGGAGATGAACTGGAAACAGAACAGTAAGTTTGTGTTTGGTTCAAAACTTTGCTGAGGTCTAAGTGCTTCTTCTCACTGAGCTTTAGCTTCATCATAACTACTAGATGATCTGCAGCCAATGAGTTATATCACTAGAGGAGACATCACGTGATTCTCCATGGAAGGAGAGCACCGCCATCTTAGTGAGGTCAAGTCACTGCTGCAGTCCATGAATGTGAACACATTTTCTGGTAAATTCCCTTTCATTCTGTGGGTTTCAACAGCCAAAATCAGAGAAATGAGTCCATGAAGGAGGAAGGCAGAACATTTGACAGGTAAGTACTATAATTCTTTCCTTTTAATGCTGTAGGGCAGGGGTCAGCAACCCATGGCTCCGGAGCCACATGTGGCTCTTTCATCCTTCTGTTGTGGCTCCCTGTGACTTTGGAAAATAATTAGTATCTTATAAAAATTGAATTTTATTTTAGTTTGTTCATTTTTCATGGCATTTCAAAGGCGCTGCTGGCTCCGTGCCACGTAAAAAAACAGCTTCCTTAGTGAATGAGCTCGTATTTATCTGGGGAGAACTGCAGAGCTGTTAGCAGGAGGACACACGTGGGGCGGCTTCAATAAACACTCCGGGTCCGGAGTGTTTTTCTGCCGGGAACTTGACGTGCCGCGGGGCAGAGAGAAACTTCCTGATGGCAGAGAATTTGCGCTCCGTGTTTTTAAACATGCATGTGCATTGATGTATGTTTCTTCAAGAACATGAGTGTAGATCGTGGGACAGAGAAGATTAAAAAAAAAAAGGTACTTCTCAAAAATCCACCAGCCAATCAAAATCCTCACCGAAAAGTACGGGACTTGATTGACATGCAGAATGGCCAATCGGACATCCTCTGACACATACATCACTGCAGACGCGAGTTTAAATTTCACTCAGCGCAAACTCTGTCTTTAGAACGTCTTTTTCTGCCCCGCGGCACATCATGTTCCTGGTAGAAGACCAGCAACCGGAGTGTTTATATTGAAGCCGCCCCGCGTGTCTCCTCCTGCTATCAGCTCTGCAGTTCTCGCCCGATAAATCCGAGCTCATCAAGGAAGCTTCGAGGCACGTGCTTCGTACGGAGCCAGCAGCGCCAAATGCCTCATAATATGCCACGCTCCCCGCATTGAACTGTTTACAGCAGAGCATGAATACAATGGTTGCTGCTTTCTGTCTTTGTAATAAAACGCTTCATCTGTTAATACAAAAGTATCTTTATGTAAACTCACTGTGTAGTTTTTAATCATCATTACATAAACAATAATGTTCAAATAAACATGTAACTAATAAACATGACGATGGAAAGAAAGAAGTACTTTTTTTTTTTTTTTACTTTTATGGCCCGCGATGTACACTCATGTCCTTGAAGATCGATCGCGATCGACGTAATGAGCACCCTTGATATAATATATACATGCATAATATATACAATGATGTCAAAATGGGTTGTGGCTCCGGGTGCTTATTTTTTCATTAGGGGCGGTCCCAAATGGCTCTTTGAGTAAAAAAGGTTGCCGACCCCTGCTGTAGGGGCTTCATTAATAGAACACATGTTGACATGCATGATGCTGCAGGGCTATTATCAACATGTAGGCATGATGTTCATATAATTTGCTGTCGACATAAATGTAAACTTTATTGTGTTAAACCTATATACAGTAAACTAGGACTAGCCTATTATAGTAATATCGTTTTATACATTTCTGACTCAGTGACTGAACTTTTCTCGCAGGTTTCCAATGGACTCAGACTTAAGGAAAAAGTGGGCCTTAGTTATTAAAAGAGCTAACCCAGATGGATCACTGTGGTACCAACTAGCAGTACAGTCTAGCTGCATTCAAAACAATTTGTGGAAACCGATTTTGATAAGACTGGCTAGACTATTCACTTGAAACCCGGCACAATACCAACTGTGTTACACCAAATTGATAACTCACATGAATCAGTAAATCTATTGTTTTATTTCTTTGTTTTTTTTTAAAGTGGAAAATCTGTTGTTGACTTTTGGACTTATTGTTGACTTATTATTGATTTATTATTATCATTTATAATTATTGACCTATTATTGATTTATTTTTATCATTTAATATTATTATTGACTTACTATTGATTTATAATTATTATTGCTTCATCATTATTATTATTACTGACTTATTTATATATTTATTATTATTATTGACTTATTGTTGGGCTTTTCTAAATAATTTAAATTAAATGTCAAAGAGGTCTAAAACTTTGAAATGTTTAAAAATTATTTTTAAAAATTCTTTGTAACATTTTATTTATTTATATTTATAAGAAGTCCTCCAACAATGCATTTTTCATTAAAGTTTGAGCTTATAAGGCTGACTGTTTCTCTTATTTAACAGCAACAAATGATGTATATATTATTATATATATATATATATATATACATATATATATATGTATGTATAAATTGCATACATGTATTATATATTTATTAATATGTATAAATATATAGAAATATGAATATATATAAATTATATAAAAGCTACTTAGATGCCACCAAAGGGTATAGAAAGCATTGGCATGGGGGTGTCGTCGACCTCACCAAGATGGCGTCGCGCTCCCCCACCGTCAGCCAGGCTTCCCAAACAGGCGTGTCTCCTCTAGTGATATACCTCATTGTCTGCAGCTCAACACCAACCCTCTCACCTATTGAATCACTTCTTTCTGCTTACAGCATCCGTCTTTCATTAAGTGCCAAATATTAACTTTTCATGTAATCAACCTCTTCTAGTTTCTGCATTAAAACTTCACCCACCCAAGAAGCACGCCCTACACCAGAAGAGCCAAAGGGTGCTCGGTCTTCAGATGGTTAAGGATTTCACTAAACCTGCTGCATACACAGGTGAATAACGACAAAAGAGGCCAGAGGTGGACAGAATAATTGCACTCTGGGAACGCCTCCCCGAGTGTGACAAACAGCGGGTCGTCTACCCTGCGAGGCACCGGGACAGACGGCCTAAAGGGCGCTTCAAGGCCGCGAAGGGGAGGAGCTCTTCCTGTCCTGGGAAGGAGAGTCTCCAATGGTACGATTGGTTTCTAGAAGTCTTAGTTTACTTTCAAATCTACTCCCTTCTTTTCATGCTGTCATTTTCACATAACTCCAGCTGCCTTCTGGGACTGAACGCTGGCCCTGCTGACTGGCCTGATGCCAGCCACCTGATGGAGGCCATTTGCAGCCAGTTCTGCCGTCTCCACCCATCAGCTACCAGAACCAGGGGGGTTCTGAAGACCCATTGGTCCCTGGTCTTGGGGGACTACGTGGCCATCAGGGATGCCGTTCTCGGGAGCCCCAGGCTGATGGCTGAAACTGGACTTCAGTTGTTTCAGCTGAACCAGAGGACCCTGTCACAGTGGTGAGAGCTCCAATTCCTGCAGTCTGGTGTATCTTTTCCAACTATCCCGGTACCAGTGTCTGTCTTCTCCAGGTTCTCCTGCAGGCAAAAAATGGGAGAGGGCTGTGATGGAGCAGGAAGCTGGACTCCTTCCTGCTGCTCCAGCTGTTTCCCTGCAGCTAAAGGGCCGTCTCTGCTTCAGGTGGGACAGGGACAACCTTACAACTACAAGCTGGCAGAGGAGAACATTCCTCTGCCAGCAACACCATCCAGGACTGAACCCCAGCTAGACCCTGTAGCTCCACTCTTTTACACTTTCTGCCGACGGTTGCGCAGTAAGACACCCCAACAATCCGTGTGTGGCCGGTGTCTAGTCTTTTGGGCTGGCCACACTTTGTGCAGGTGTATTGACCAACCTGTGGGCGGACCTTTGTCCCTGCTGGACGGCCTTTTCCCGCTGCTGCAGCTGCTGCTTCCGCCGCTGCTTCCGCCGCTGCTTCCGCCGCTGCTTCCGCCGCTGCTTCCGCCGCTTTCCTCCTTCTGAAGGTGGTGGTCCTGGGCACACGCTCAGGAGGAGGAGGAGGAGGTGATGGTTGTAGTGGTGGTGGAGGAGCAGCTCCAGGGTGGAGCAGGGGCAGCTGGGATTCTGGAAGGAGTCCAGCTTCCTGCTCCAGCACAGACCTCTGCTGGAATCCTGACTGACCATCCGGACCCTGGACCTCTTCCTGTAACAGAAGCAAATGGACAATTGGCAAATGCAAAGCACAGAAACAAAAAATAAAAAGACACAACTGTACATACAGCATTCGACATAAGAGGTTATCTGGTTGTCCCAGACAACCAGATTTCCCGGAGGACAACCAAAATGAACCTGATGGTTGTCCATGAGACAACCTGGTCTTTTATTCAACATTTTGGTATTTTTCAACTCTTTTTCAAGTTTCAGGGGTTAGTTTTTGGCAACCTCTGAATTGAGACAAGCAGCAAAGTCTTTCCACTGACGAACGAAGTGCGCGCATGTTAGTGGATCTTTTCTGTTTGTACATGTGTACGTTTCAATAAAGATTTTTTAAATACATGTGTTGAACAGTACCTGGCGCGACCGCTAGAGCTCTCTAAAAACACGTTCAAAATAATCAGCCCTAAATAGATTTTAAACATTCCTAAAATAACTTTCACTCATTACAGAACCGACTGACATGAGCTGAAAAAAACCTTTTTTCATGGGATTGATATGATATTCTACATTTTTTCAACCGTCTTTGTATTTTATTTTCTTTAAGCAACAATTATCAAAACCAAAGAAAAAAAAGAACCAATATATTGGAATCTGTGTAAAGATACTAGTTATAAAGATATTAGTTTCAAGTTTTTGGCAATACTTTGTGTAACCAGATGCTTAAATTTTTAGTAAAATGTTTGTTTTTTATATTTAAAGAGTTTTAAATGTCCATCATAAAGGCAGTTGATATTAGATGTATAGAAGAAATAAAGATGTAAGTACTGACATCTGAGTAGGTTTCGTTGCTGTTGAATATTGGTATCCAAGGACAACCAAGTTTACTTGGACAACCATTTTTTTCCCTTATTTCTAACACTGACATAGTTTGATAGTGGACTGGGGTTGTAGAATTTACCTCAGAGTCTGAGGAGAGATGCTGACCAGAGGTCTGCGAGGTCCCAGGACGGACATCCTCCTCAGTGGTGGTGGGGGGGACCGGATGGCTCCCAGACCTGCTGGTGCCAGCTGGGCCACCTGACCGGGCTGCTGTGTCAGAGGAGATGATGACTGGCCCAGAGATGGTGGGGTCTTCATCCTCCTCAATGCTCTCATCCTCCTCTTGAAGAGCAGAGACAGCAGCAGCCTCGTCCGGAGCGTCAGGGTCCAGGCTGACATCCTCAAGCACGCTGCCCGTCTGCTGGTACAGGTACTCCACCCCGATGAGCTCCCCTGCCGTGACGACAGAGAGCTCAGGTCATTTTTGCAGGTTGATATGAAGTCAGATCTACACCTCTGGCCTCCTTTGTCGTTATTCACCTGTGTACGCAGCAGGTTTGGTGAAATCCTTAACCATCTGAAGACCAAGCACCCTTTGGCTCTTCTGGTTAAGGGCGTGCTTGAGGTGACCACTGTAGGAGTGGAGAGGCGACAGATGTTCCTCAGTTGCAGCCGGAGGTGCAGCAGCTGCTGCTCGGTCCTCGTTCCACCTCACCAGTCCATCTATAAGGAACGCCTGGAAGTATTTGGAGCTGGCAGACGTCCCTGAGGGAACCGTGTAAACATCAGTGGTTAAGTTTACAGACGGCAAATTTCTAATGAAGTCCAAGCTTCCACATTTACTCTGTCAAACTGATCAGCATCTGCAGTTACCTGGGATGAACCGCTGGAGGTGGAGGTGGAAGGACTTCAGAGAGGTGGAGCCTCTAGCACAGCGATAAACTGGCAGGCTGACCCCGCCCTTGCTCAGCCTGCCAGTCTCGGTGTAGAGCTGCACCCCCGGCCAGTCTTGGATGCAGCTAAGGTGCCGCCTCTGGGTGCTCCAGATCTCCTCCATGCGGAGAGCATCCAGCAACGGGATGTCCAGGGTGTTGCGTCCTGCCGGGCCACTGAAGGTGTCCAGAAGGTTTTGGATGAGGAGGGCCGTCTCCTCAGCTCCACGTGTCTGGCGACGACAGTGGAGCCTCCACTCCTCCTTGGAAACCCTCTGGACCACGTCTGCATCCGTCAGGCCGACCATCCCGTGCTTCCCCTCCAGCTCGGACCGCTTAGCCTGAGTCAGACGGCGGGCATCTCCGGGGTCCACCTCAAAGATGCAGTGAGACAGCTGCCTCATGAAGCTGGGATAGAGCTGGTGGCTCTTGGTAGTGACACCTGACGCAAAGCGGCGCATCAGATGCCAGATGTCGAGCCGGACCACCAGCTGCCCCCACTCCTAAAGACAAACGTGGAGAGAACTTTAGGACTGAACTGTGTGCAACATGTCAGCATAAACAAAAACATGATGAATCTGAGTTCTTACCGAAAATAAGGCAGCTGTCCTGCACACGCCGTCTCTGCTGCAGCAGTCGCGGTCCACATAGATGAGCTGGGGGGGAGGAACCTTGGCGAGTCCATACCGCCTCATCAGCCCAGCCGCCATCCTGGACAGACCCTCAGAGCCCTCAGAGCAGGTGAGGACGCTCATGAGGACCTGACCGTGCTCATTACCAACGTTGGTAACCCAGGAGGCTGAGTCGGAGGCAGCTCCTGCGAGCTTCTTCGTCACCTGAACAGAGACGTTTTGTTTTTTCAGAACAGACTCAGACTGCTGTTTGAGAATCCACAGGAGAAAACATTCCCAAACCTTCTTGGTGGAATCCATTTTTAAGATGGATCCAAAGGTGGACGTGATCCTGGCCTTGTACTCGTCCAGCCGCATCAGGACGTCGTAGCCGTACACCGTCAGCAGCCAGGCGGGTGACGGAAGAGGGGGCATAGGTGGAGGTGGTGGAAACTGCCCCCCCACGTTGCTCAAGGCCAGGAACCGCTCGCAGACGCCAAGGTAGTGGACCGCTCTCCGCATCCAGGAGTCCGAGTGCTGCTCCCGCAGGGTGTTGTACAGCCGGTTGGCACTGTTGCCCAAAGTGCGAGACCTGAGCTGTGCAACCACCCTTTGGTCACAGGACAGCCTGCATCAACACAATCACCATATGCCAACATGTAGACAAAGTTTTCCACACAAACTAACATGTGGCTCAATGCTGCCTCTTACTTGTACGTGAGTACAGCAGGAAACTGGCAGCTGTAGGTGGGAGCCAGCTGCCTTATGATCCCCTGTGACCACCCCCCGACCTTCTTCTTACACCGACGGCACTCCAGGTACTCCGTGGCCATGAGGTACCAGCCGTCGATGTCCAGGACCCTCCGGATGGTCCTGTACAGCCCAGCCTTCGTCAGTGGCCCGCCACACAAAGGCTGGGGACATGTCAGCTGAAGACCCCAGATCCTGTGAGGCATCCACAGGAACAGCTGACATGCGAAGAACAGGTCAGGGGACGCGGGAGGTGGCGGAGCGCGACGCCATCTTGGTGAGGTCGACGACGCCCAAATGTCAATGCTTTCTATTGCTATTAGTGGCATCTAAGTAGCTTTTATATAATTTATATATATTCATATTTCTACATATTTATACATATAAATAAATATATATATAATATATGTATACAATTTTTATAAATATACATCATTTGTTGCTGTTAAATAAGAGAAACAGTCAGCCTTATAAGCTCAAACTTTAATGAAAAATGCATTGTTGCAGGACTTCTTATGAATAAATAAAATATTACAAAGAATTTTTAATGATAATTTTTTAACATTTCGAAGTTTTAGACCTCTTTGACATTTAATTTAAATTATTTAGAAAAGCTAAACAATAAGTCAATAATAATAATAAATAATAACAATATATAAATAAAAAGTCAATAATACCAATAAATAATAATATATTAATAATAAGTCAATAAATAATACATAATAATAATAGTTAATAACGTTATATAAATAAGTGAATAATAATAATGATGATGAATAAATAATAAATAATAATAATAAATAAATAATAATATTAAATGATAACAATAAGTAAATAATAGGTCAATAATAATAAATGATAATAATAAATCAATAATAAGACAACAATAAGTCCAAAAGTCAACAACAGATTTTCCTCTTTAAAAAAATAAATAAATAAATAAAACAATAGATTTACTCTACTGATTCATGTGAGTGATCAGTTTGTACAACACAGTTGGTTTGGTGTCGGGTTTCAAGCGATCAATCTGGCCAGTCTTATCAAAATCTGTTTCCACTAAATCATTTGAACATAGTCCGACTGTATTGCTAGTTGGTAACCACAGTGATCCATCTGGGTTAGCTCTTTGATAGCTAAGACCCACTTTTTCCTTAAGTCTAAATCCATTGAAAACCTGCAAGAAAAGTTCAGTCACTGACTCAGAAATGTATAAATCGACACACATTTTCCCTCTTCCTCCCCACACACACTAAATATGACAAATAAAGAAATAAATAATACAACAAAAAGGGGTTAATTCAGATATACACTCTGGCTTCTAAAGTTCTATAACCTCTTTTTGTGATAGTAAAACCTGTCCAACACAAAAGGCCTGCAGCTCTAATCTGTTTGCTAAGTTGTTGGACAGAACAAGTGAAAAAAAAAAAAAAAAAAAAAAAGAAATGTATAAATCTATGTTACTATGATAGTCTAGTACTGTATATAGGTTTAACACAATAAAGTTTACATTCATGTTGAAAGCAAGTTATACGTACATCATGCAGCATGTTGATAATAGCCCTGCAGCATCATGCATGTCAACATGTGTACGATTAATGAAGCCCCTACAGCATTAAAAGGAAAGAATTACAGCGGGGAAAATAAGTATTGAACACGTCAACATTTGTGACATGAAATTTTCACCAGATGGGGGCGACAGTGGCTCAGGTGGTTGAGCGGGTCGTCCAATGATCGAAGGATCAGCCAAAATGTCGTTGTGTCCTTGGGCAAGACACTTCACCCTCCCTGCCTCCAGTGTGGCCTCCACTGGTGTATGAATGTGCATGAATGATCCCGGTGATGGTCAGAGGGGCCGTAAATGGTAAATGGCGTATACTTATATAGCGCTTTCTACCCTCTCACGAAGGCCCAAGGCGCTTTACAGTCACAGTCCCATTCACCCATGCACACACACATTCACACACTGGTGGTGGCTCCGCTGCCGAACACTGGCGCCAACCTCCCACCAGAGGCAAGGTGGGGTTCAGTGTCTTGCCCAAGGACACTTCGACACATGGGCGTGCAAGGCGGGAATCGAACCTGCAATCTTACGATCATGAGTCGACCGCCCTACCACTGCACCACGGCCGCCCACGGCGCCGTAGGCGCGAACTGGCAGCCACGCCTCTGTCAGTCTGCCCCAGGGCAGCTGTGGCTACAAAAGTAGTTACCATCACCAAGTATGAATGAGGACTGAATGAATAATGGACACATTGTAAGTGCTTTGGGTGTCTTGAAAAGCGCAGATAAATCCAATCCATTATTATTATTAATTCAATTCAATTTTATTTGCATAGCCCAAAATCACAACAACAGTCGTCTCGATGGGCTTTGAAGTAAAACATGAACTCAAAAGGATCATGAATACAATTATTAGATGTAGACATCAACCCAAGTAATGCACACATAGAAAGAAATCCAAACATTTATGTCCATAAATGAAGTTATGTGTAATAAAGTGAAATGGCACAGGGAATAAGTATTGAACACGCTTACTGAAATTTATTTAATACTTAGTGCAAAAACCTTTGTTGGTGCACAGCCTCCAGACGCCTCCTGTATGGAGAAACCAGTGGAATACATTGCTCAGGTGTGATTTTGGCCCATTCATCCACACAAACTGCCTTCAAATCTTCAAGGTTCCAGGGGTCTCTTCTGTGAACCCGGATCTTCAGTTCATTCCAAAGATTTTCAATTGGATTCAAGTCTGGTGATTGACTGGGCCATTCTAGTAGCTTTATTTTCTTTTGCTTCAACCAGTTGAGTGTTACCTTGGCTGTGTGCTTGGGATCGTTGTCTTGCTGAAAGATCCACCCTCTTTTCATCTTCAGCAGTCTGGCAGATGACAGCAGATTCTGATCAAGAATGTCTTGATACTTTTCTCCAGTCATTATTCCTTCAATAATATGAAGTCTACCAGTACCACATGCTGAAAAACAGCCCCACGCCATGATGCTCCAACCTCCAAACTTGACTGTTGGTATGGTATTTTGGGGGTGATGTGCGGTGCCATTTTTCCTCCAAACATGTGTCTTATGACATCCGAAAAGTTCAATTTTGGTCTCATCTGACCAGGGTATCTTCTCCCAGAATGTCATGGGTTTATCCAAATGTTGTGTCGCAAACTCCAAACGAGCTTCAACATGCTTCTTCTTTAAAAATGGAGTCTTGCGTGGTGTGCATGCATGGAGGCCATGGCGGTTGAGTGCATTACTTATTGTTTTCTTTGAAACAACGGTGCCTGCTGATTCCAGGTCTTTCAGAAGCTCTCCACGAGTGGTTCTGGGCTGTTGGAGAACCCTTCTGATGATTGTTCTGACTCCTCTGTCTGAAATCTTGCGAGGATCACCTGGCCGTGGCTGGTTTATGGTAATGCTGTGTTCTTTCCACTTCCGGATGATGGCCCCAATGGTACTCACTGGAACTTTCAGAAGTTTAGAAATGCGCCTGTAACCAATGCCTTCAGTGTGTTTTGCAACAATAAGGTTGCGTAGCTCTTTGGACAGCTCTTTGCTTTTACCCATCATGCAATGCTTCTTTTCTAACACCTTGCTGGTGAGAAACCTTTTTCAAATTCATCAATCAGGACTATACCAGCTGATATTACTTTGCACTAATAGGGGGCAGGTTAACCTTCTGAATACTGACAAACTCCAGCTGCTTTCTTGGCTTGCCTGACCTTTTTACCCCTCCTTTTCTTCATGTGTTCAATACTTATTCCCTGTGCCATTTTACTTTGTTACACATAACTTGATTTATGGACATAAATGTTTGGATTTCTTTCTATGTGTGCATTACTTGGGTTGATGCCGACATCTGGTGAAAATTTTGTGTTAATAGCTCGATTAGAAATATGCTTTTTGAGAGAAATGTTGACGTGTTCAATACTTATTTTCCCCGCTGTATAAGTCCACTGAGTTCTGAAGATAAAAATCTTGATGATTTGTTTAAGAAACCCATTTAAATACTTTTTTTGTCAAAAATTGTTCTGACGCGATGCATTGTGGTCTATATTCGCCGATCTAGTGAGCATCGATGCACACTGGTTTTTCACAGAGACTTCTGGGAAATTTCTAGGTCACTGGATTTTAGAATTGCAGATTCAGACAGCACTACAAAATGGAAAACACACTCTGTAGAGCACTATGTAGGGGTTAGGGTGGGAATTCTGACATAGCCCAAGTTTTCCTGCTAAGGATTTATTTGTTCATAAAATATTACTCCCAACTTTCTAATAAGCATGATTACGAGAATAATCTATGTTCATTCTAGAGTCAGTGGTAGCATTTCCATAGAGACACTTTGCATCAGCAGCTCCATGCTCCAGTGCTCTGGGAGACTTTATAGTCCTGAGAGTTGAAGACTGGATGACTGACAGCTGTCCTTCATCACAGCAGAAGACACACAAATCTTCCTCCTCATCATCCTCATCCAAAATATGACTGTGATCTGCGTCCTCAACTGGACTCTCCTCTGCTGCTGCTTCACAGGTAAAGTCCAGAGAATCCAACTCCTCTCCTCTATGAACATCCGTCCCTCTGAAATGAAGGCCACAAAAGCATGAAGCTGCTTTCTGTTTCTGTCTCTGTATCCTCAGAGTCCAGAGGACAGGTCACAGTGACTCAGCCTGGAGCAGTGAGCACTGCTGTGGGAGGATCTGTCTCCATCTCATGTAGAACCAGTCAGGATGTTTATAGCAGCAACTACTTATCCTGGTACCAACAGAAAGATGGACAAACTCCTAAACTGCTGTTCTACTATGTTGGAAACAGAGTATCAGGAACTCCAACTCATTTTACAGAAGGTGGATCAAACTCTGATTTCACTCTGACCATCAGTGGAATTCAGGCTGAAGATGCAGCAGTTTATTACTGTCAGAGTACTCACTACATCAACAGTCTGTATGTGTTCACACAGTGAAAAACAGTCGTACAAAAACCTCCTTCAGTCAGAGAGAACAGAAACTGAACTGATACAGTTCAATGAAGACACAGAGAAGCACACTCACTCATACTATAAGCTAACGTTGAAGCAATACACATTTTTTATTCATTTTTCTAATATTCAGATATTAATGTGTCAAAAAAAACTTTGGTATTAACTGCTGGGTCTTTTCTATCATGATAGTTAACTCACAAACTCTTATTTTACATATGATCTGTAATAAAGATTTATAATTTATCAATGTTCTAAAACAGTAAAACAAAATCTCCTTTATGTTTATTAATTTATTCCTTTTCATTTAATTCTCAGAAAAATGTTCCAGTTTTAATAAAAAGTGGGATCTGATTCACATACATTAAGCTGTTTCTCCAACAAGCAGCTGCAGTTCAAACCATCTCAGTTTAAGTGTCTGCAGTATTATGGGTTATATCCGCCAATAAATGACCTGCTGGTTGTCATGGTGATCATCTGACCAGATTCTTTCCCCACATGCTTCTGTTGTCACATGTTGTCAATTATATCTTATTTACTGATTTTTCTGAGCCAAACATGATCTTTCCTCCTCTATATCAATCAATCAGTAATCTTCTCCTCTCACATTGTTGCTGCAGGTCACAAATGCAGCTCTCTGTCTGTCCTCTCAGAGGTTTGTCAGTGTTCCTCTGTCCTCCAGACATCAGTCTGCTGGTCCTCATGGAGGTTCACTTTACCCAGAACAACCTGTTGACTTTGTCTGTTTTAGTGACATCTGAGGAAGTATTTGGATGATAATGGAAAGTTATTCATTATTTGTTGTTTTATTTTGCACTTTGAATTTGTCATTTGTCCTTAAAACATTTATGCTAAATAAACACATTGAAGCAAAACAACAGAACCCAAGAAGAGGATAAATGTTTTTATTTAAGCCTTTATAAATGCAATAAAGGAAGAAAGATGACTTCAAAAATGTATAAAAGATTTAAAGAAAGTTTTGATAGAATATATAAAAAGCAATACAAAGAGCAGTTATGTAAATCTTTCAGTTCAAGACTGGGAGCACTGGTCTCTCCTGAAAGTCCTGGTTTCTGGAGGCTGGGTTCCTCTCTTGGCCTCACAGGTCACCTTCTCCCACTGGTCTGTAGAGAGCCTCAGAGAGCTAAAACAACGTTTTAGCCTGGTACCAACAGAAAGATGGACAAACTCCTAAACTACTAATTTACTATACTAGCACTCAAGCATCAGGGACTCCAACTCGTTTTACAGGCAGTGGATCAAACTCTGATTTCACTCTGACCGTCAGTGGAATTCAGGCTGAAGATGCAGCAGTTTATTACTGTCAGAGTTTTCATGTCATCAACAGTCAGCATGTGTTCACACAGTGAAAAACAGTCGTACAAAAACCTCCCTCATTCAGGCTGAACAGAAACTGAACTGACTGCTGCAGCTGGAAGATGCTGCAGACACTGAAACAGTTCACTGAACATCCATTCTAACAATTAAAAACACTGACAATTGTCCCCTTATGTTACCAGATATAAGAACTTGCTCCTGTTTTTTAATGCCTGATAATAATTCAAACTTATTGAATTAATTTGTTAATCACCAAAATATAATTTACCTGTTGTAAAAAAAAACAGATGTTAACAGCATGGAAATGATTACAAATTTAACTTAAAAACATGTGACTCCACAACAGGCAATCACAGACACAAGTGGTTCTCTTAACGGGTTTATTTGGTTTCTCCAAAACCTCAGTGAAAACTGCATATATAGAAATCTTTTGACAACAAACATACAATATAAACAGACAGTTAAAACAAATAGATACATCACCTCGTTGGCTACAAGCCGAGATGGGAGTTAGTCTTAGTGTCTTTCTTGCATCCACACATGGTATCTTTTGGGTACAAACGTGCTGTTCAGGTTTCCAGTGCCTCTATTCTCTGTCTGTTCAATATGTGCGCTAAGCGCTCTAAACCCCTTCAGTATTTTCAGAATAAAACATTTATTACCAACATTTATTAAACAAAACACATGAGACTAACTGACTGTATCTGTAACTGACTGTTACAGATACTTTACAGTGTACCATAGTAATTACATTTCCAAAAGAGAATACCTTTATGCAGATGGAAGTTCCCATACGTTTATTCATTTCCGCCCTGGCTACGGTCAGAATCAAACATGGACTGATTCCAGAGTCGATCCAGGAGCTGTCCAAGGTGCTGACCATCAGCATGACTGATTTCTAGGAGCTTTCCATACCATACGACCTTATTTAACTCCATATGTGCTGCTTTGAGTAAAGTCAACTGTAGCATCCCAAGAAGTATTTCTTGGGATGCTACGGATCTCTTTCATTTGCTTGAGGAATCATCGTCTTTTCCTGGATCACCTGCAAAGTAGATGGCACTGATTATAAGAGAGAACCACATGTTCCACATGTGGTTATTCTTACAAAAGTAATGACTGACTAATAGTTGTTTATATCTCAATATAAGTCTATGGAAATTTAGTTTTTTGGAGCCAGGGGGTTCTTCCTGTTTGGGACGTGATGGGGGAGGGGTCACTCAGTCCAGTTCTCATTTACAGTCTATTGTTCTACATGTCCAAACTAAAGATGTTGCCACACTCTCAGCTTCAAAAGCAGGAATGTAACATGGTAACATTTTAATTTGTACAATTCTGAAGAAAATTGTTACATTCATTGACTGTATAAGAGAAATCTTTGTCTTTTGCATCCCTAATGTTTAGTTTAAAGAATTGACTGTATATTTGAACTGTACTAAGTGACCCCTCTCCCATCTTGGTAATTGGCAAATTGCGTACACTTATATAGCGCTTTCTACCCTCTTTCGAAGGCCCAAAGCGCTTTACAGTCACAGACCCATTCACCCATGCACACACACACACATTCACAAACTGGTAGCGGCTCTGCTGCTGAACACTGGCACCAACGTCCCACCGTGTTCCAAACAGGAAGTACCCACTGGCCCCAAGAAGACAAAATCCCATAGATTTCTTTTGACTTGGACCAGTCACTGCCTACTGACAACATCTAGCTCCAACATGGTGGAGTATGTATTGCAAAAAGAGATGAGTTTATTTGCAAATATTGGTTGGGTGACGCCATTCTGTGACTGTAAAGCGCTTTGGGCCTTGTAGGTAGAAAAGCGCTATACAAGTATACGCCATTTACCATTTACCATTCTCACTCTGTCCAGTTTTTATATATAATCAATAGTTAGATTTTAACTGAAGTTAAATGTGGTGTTCCTAAATTTAGGGAAAGTCAATCCAGAATCAATCCTAATGATGTTACACCTTGCCTTACAAAGGAAGAATCTCTTCTCCTGAGGGTTGTCATTTTCAAATAATATTAATAATGCTTAATATATTTTTTAAAATTCTTATTAAACAAACTATAAATATTTTACCACAAAAAATATCCTGTTTAACAGATGCTGCATTCAGACATCAGACATCTGTGCTGTGATCGGGTTATAAAAATAAAATTGAACTGAATTTATTGAAAGACAGAGTATAAAGTCTGGAATTATGAGACAGTTCTTGGCAGTGAAAACATTATTTCAAACCCTTTTAAGTTTTTGTTCACATTTCATTTTCTTGTTGCATCTCTGTGTAGATGTAGTTAGCCATTGTGTTGTACTCTTAATCTTACAGAACCTTCAGGGCTGCTGCACATTTTATAGTATCCTAAAAACAAAAGATTAAAGCACCTAAGAGTCAACACTCACCATGAACAGGCCGGAAGTCTGAAACACAGTAAAAAGATGTCACAGTCACAGACTAGACTAGAAAAGACTAGAAAATTATATTGATTTAAAATCTATTATTTTTGGATGCTTTGATTTCATTGTTTCTCACCGTTTCTTCTCCAACAACAGTAGAGGACTCCACTGAGCACAATGAGCAGAACCACTCCAGCAGCTCCTCCAACAGCAGGACCAACTGGAAACTCTGAAGGAGAAACTGAGTAGAAACATGGATCAAACTGACATTCAGGGTAATAAGACTTTGCAGATAAAAAGTGTTCTCCTCATATGCTACTGTTTTAAAGAAGATTATCTTGATTAATTAACACTAAGGTCCTGGGGCTAAAGTTTACAATCTTACCCCTGTTTGTCTGGATCTTTGCTTTGTTCAGCGTGGTCACGATGTCTTCCATTAGTCCAGAGAGCTGGAACACACAGTCATACCTCCTCCAGTCCACATGTTTGATTAATGAAACGTTCAGCTCTGAGCTCATCTGGAAGGTTCCATCATGGTTAGGTAGGATCTGTCCCGTCTCCACTGCCTCATGAATCTCCTCTCCGTCTTTCCTCCAGAACAGATCAGCTCTGTCAGGGTAAAAGCCAGTGGCATGGCAGCTGACTGGAGAGGAGGGAGTCCTCTGGAGGAAAGATACTGAAGGACGCTCTGCACAAAGAAAATAAAGAAAAACAGGTTTCTCCCATATTCAGCATTTCTTTCCAGAAAAATCCTATAGGGCTTGTTGTCCTTAAGCAATTTAGGACACACTGACATATTTGTGTCTTTTATGTACTTTAATCTCCCTTTGTCTGCATCCCATAAATGTTTTATCACAACAGCTTGTGATTTTGAAGCAATCCATGTCTCGGTCTGCAGGTCCAGAGAGATGAAGTCTTCCCCATCATAACCGTACTGTTCGAAACCTTTGACTTCATTGCTTTCATCGTCCCACTCACAGCCACTTATTCTTTGGAGACCATGAGAACCTGAACATAAAAGAAGAACACTATAAAGAGGTTTGAGTCATTTAGAAAGGTCTGATTTTGAGTCTTCATTGTAATTATTGAAACTTTATTGAAACCATTGAGTCATGTTGATGTGCTTTGTAGAACATATAGCTTGTTTAAAGTTGAGAACATTTTTTAAACAATAATCTCTAATTGAAATTTTTTTGTAGAATTCTAGACAGTAAATCTTCAATATTACCTTCAGTTTGATTTAAACGTTGCTTGAAAACATCCATGGTAGCCTTAAATATTTGCTGATTGTAAAGACACATCTGTGAAAACAACTGGGAGAGTTCAGGTCTTTCCCTGAATAGTATTTGTATCCAGTCCTGTTTTGGTTCAACTTCTCTCTTGATGCTGTCGAAGTACCCAATCTCAACTTTGTCCACTGATGCCGTACACACAAACTCAGGAAGGTTTGTTTTTCCAGAAGTGCCAGCGGCCATGAATTTCAGAGAGTATTTCACTGAGGAAAAAAAAAATTGCATTTGATTTCTGTATTTATCAAAAATGTATTTAAAAAATAAAGTCCATGGAAAATTTCCAAACCCAGGATTTACTTTTGTTTGTTTACAAAGAACCAGTGACTCAATCCCTTAAATATTGTCACTAAAAAAAACATGCCAAATTAGGGTAGACAGAGCAGCCAAAATCCAAATTGTATGCATGGAGATTTCTGAACACATTTCATAATGAAACACAATTTTCCACTCAAAATACAATTTAAGCCTTTGGTGAACAGTATTTCTTCACAGAGTAACATTACAACAATGATTAAATATTCTTCCCTTAAATTTAGGTGAGCTCTGTAATGGAATTTCACAAACACACTGGTT
The DNA here is from genome assembly GCA_023969325.1 of Oryzias curvinotus. Taxonomy (NCBI): domain Eukaryota; kingdom Metazoa; phylum Chordata; class Actinopteri; order Beloniformes; family Adrianichthyidae; genus Oryzias; species Oryzias curvinotus. The sequence goes on from CM043716.1 coordinate 14,132,996, forward strand.
TTTGACAATACTATTCTTGAGGGATAAACCTTTAAACATCTCTGAAAAAACTGTATATAAAACAATCATTTTCCCCCTTTCTTGGTAAATAATGGTATATTTCAATATGAAAAGATCCAGATTTAACTTGCACTTTGTGTTTGTCAACAAAAATAAAAATCTTCTCCTGCATCTTGAAAGTGCAGCTGTTTTTGAATGGCAGCTGTAATCACAGACTTTGCATACATTACTGTTCTACCAGCAATGTTCTGTTTGTAAAAGAATTAGAGCAGCCATGCTTCTGATTTTGAGTCACAAATGATAAAAATGTTGTTTTAAATTGGTAGTAGGTTGTTTGTGCTACTTCGCCTTTCAAGTTTTCATTTAATTTCCACGCTGAAGCCAGTCTATGACCTTAGCTGACTTTGTTATTCTAGTTAGTTGAATTTGCTGCATAGTGATTTATTTCAGAAACATTTCTCTCTCTAGCCCAGTCCTCCCCCCACTATGATGAAACAGCTTTCTAAATGTTTTAATCTCAACAAACTCAGCTTGAGTTTTACATACGGTTTTGTTTCTGCAAGTGACCAGTGACAGTCATGTAATCTGTTTTTGCTTCAAAGTCACAACAATGTATGGTAGGAAATGTTGAAATAAAAAACTGCAGCTTGTGGTCTTACCTGCAGACGCTGCATGACAGAGGAAGAACAGAGTTATCAATATCTTCATCGTGTTCTGGTGTAATCAGACACAGACAGGGTCAACTGATCTTCTACTGAATGTCGTTGAACTGAAAGAACAGTTGGTTGAGGTATTCATGAAGTACGACGCAAATTGCAGGAGACCAGGCTTGACTGCAGGTACTTCAAAACTTAAAACCTTAAACATGGGGGTGGGGGGTAGGGGGGGGGGGGCAAGGTAGGAAGAAAAAATGGGTCCAGGTTCTTATGGATATAACATAAATATAAATGTAACACCTGTGGATAAATAGTAAATGAAACCAGGTGAGACAGTGATTGGAAAATAAGCCTGAAAAAAGAACATTACAAGAACCAAGAAAACATGTTTGAAAAACGAACTGGAACAAAGAACACAGTGGGAGGGTGTGTCTGTCGCTGGAACAGAACTGTAATGAAAAGTTCCATTTACAATTAAATTAACTTTTTCACTTTTTTCCAGGTGGAGTGGTAAAAAAGCAAAACTGCGAGGTTGGAACCACAGCAGGAATTGTCTGCAAAAAAAATTAACGTCACCCTCCTTTTTATAATAAAGAAGCTGTTTTTTTTTCACAATAAAGCTGATTTTTAACAAACAGATACTAACGAGTATTTAAGGAATGTTGAGAGGAAACAAACAGCCAAAAAGTCAGAAAGTGTCTAAGTTTAGTTCCATTCAGGAGCCGCCAGCTGCTCAAAGAACCGAGCCCTCAGGCTTTTATCCACAATACTGAAAGTAAAAAGTCTTGGTTTTATTGGGTTCAGATCAAAGTCCATGCAGGTCCTTTTGTGGTCAGATGTCTCTGTTGCTGTGAGCACATATGTGTGTTTGTTGGTGGGTTGTATGTGTGTGTGTGTGTGTGTGTGTGTGTGTGTGTAAAAGTAACTAACGGTAAGTAACTAACTTGTGACTTAGCCCTCTTTTGCTCACAGCATCACAAAAACATATTCTCACTCCTGGCATATTTTGTCTTCATGGTTTTTCTCCAACCAGCAGGATTTTATTCTAGAGAGGTGAGACATTTTTGGCTTTTTGTTGGCTTTTGGTGTTTTAAGAGAAGACATTTCTCCTGCTTTGCCCACAAAGTTGCAAAAATAAAAATTAGGTTTCAGCCGTTTTTCAAAGGTTGTAAATGAAGCTGCTGTTGTTGATGGACAGATCACTCCACCACGATAGAACCAGAGCCATAGAGTTTAGCTTCTGACCGGTTCTAAAGGAACCAGAAGGCATTGCTGCTTTGCAGAGCTTAGTGTGCGTGCAGAAGAATAGACCTGGACCACCTGGTTTGTATGTTAAAGCCAACAAAAAGGTTGCATACAGTCAAACATAAAAATATATAAAAACGTATCTGTACCAATATCCATAACTGTACTAGTGTTCATGACTGCAGTCATGTTAAAGTTCCAAATAAAGAAATCGATTGAGTTTATTGGAGGAGAAAACACTTGTGGAGTTTCCAGTAGTTTACAACGCCACCAAGTAACATTCTCCATCAAAATATTTTGTGAAAATAAACCGAAGCAAATCTAATATGTGTGATGCCTCTATTTACATCAAAACACTTTATGTCCCATATGCTGTCACACTCTTTCCTACTTTAGAAAGGTTCAAGCATTAAATTGTCTCATATCTGAACACATGATCAATAACAACAATGAAATGAAAACATGTAGATCGAAGTTACTCTGCAGGGTACTGTGTACTCTTTACTAGAGACAATATTTATGAAGACAGAAGAATGTTGAATCAGTCTTTTACTATTTAAATCCATATGTGCTGCTCTCAGGAAAATTGAGTGTTTTTTTCGTCTTTCATTTTCAAATCATTATCCTTCAAAGCTGAACAACATCCTTCTTCAGATTCTTTGGATTTCACCTAAAGAATCATCTTCTTATTCCAGATCACAGAGAAATAATCTACAATGAGCATTAAACTGTTTGTTTTGTAAGCCAGGGAGATGATTTTGAGAGAGAATCATTGGTTCAGCTTCTTCAAACTAAACATGTTACAACACCCTGGGCTGCAAAAAGCAGGAATGAAAATGACATCTGATATCCCTTTAAGTTATTGTTCACATTTCATTTTCTGTTTTCTCTTTATGCTGATGTGATTGTGTTGGACTCTGCTGCTGCTGCTACACATCTTATATCATTCCAAAAGCAAACAAACAAACAACAACTTGAACTGGCAGGGATTCACTTTTATACTCTAAACAAAAAGTAGCTGTAAATGGATGAGAAACATGAACACGTTAGGTCATCGATTGATAGATTCACAGACATTCAGTAAAGGTGGAAATTAATTTTCACTGTGTTTGTGTTGTCTTTAAAGATATCAATTTCCAGTTTATTAATTTTTATTATTATTATTTAAGTAATGATTTTATAGTGGGTTTTTTTTTTCATTTACAGATTTAAAAAAAAATCATACTTGTGTTTTCTTTGTTGTTTCTAAATTTCTACACTTTTTAAAGAGATAAAAAATTTTCGGACGTCCCCTGAATGTCTCGGACGAGTCACCTGCTTGAGTCCAGCGTGAAAGGTTGGGATCAGAACGGCTCTCGGTAGTCTATGCTGCTTTTCTGTCCTTCTTCTCCCGAGCAACCTGAGTCCAAATGACGGTGAGGAGCAGAATTCTGCTTTATGAGCTTCACATAGGCGAGAATGAGAAGACGAGCAGCTCATACGTGGTGGTTAAGATCAAAGAAATTGTCCCCAAAAAACGTAAACGAAAGACGACGGGGGCCATGTTTGATTAGTTCGCTTTCTCGACTCGAGTGATGAAGTCGATATTACGAGATAATAACAACTGTTTTCGTGAGATAACGGTACAAATGTGTTCCTCGTAATGTCGAAAACACAGTTTAATGATGTTTTGTTTGTAAAAAACCCGAAAGAGATTTAATTTTATGTTGCTAACGTTCAAAATGGCGGATTATTGAAAGTAGTTTCTGGCCCGCTATTTTCACCCAATTCCATTCCGTTCCAGTAATTCATGTTAAACTGCTTATTTATTGCTGACTGTCACTGTGAGAGTTCGTGGTCAATTTCTCTGTGTATTCAGAAAGCGCTGCAGAGAAAAGTAGAAAAAGTCAAATTTTTTGATAATTTGATCACTTTTTTTAGGACTTCTACAGTATTTGTCCTAAAGCGAGGTGACAAGGACGCGTCTACAACTTGCATTCATCAAACACACTGGTTGGTTCACTCTAAGAAAAACAGTAATACAATAATATTATGGATTTATGTGGAGTTTATTTGACTAATACTGAGTACTTGTGATGTTTTAGGGGTTATTTATGGCAAATAAGTGAGAAACTGCTATTGTTTGTCTGGGGTGTTTTGGTGTACTTTATTGACGGTCCCTGCCTGCCTCTAGCTTCACATGGAAGCAAACTCCGGCTGTGACTCGTTTTCACTTCAGCTTCACCATTGACAAAAATAAAAGATATGGTTTGTAGTTATTTGCTTTTAATTTATAGTTCTTAAAATATTAGAAAAAACTTACACAGAACAAATATATGTAACGAAGATCCACCGTTTCTTTATATTTATTGAATGCAGCGCTTCCATTTAATGAATCTCACTTTCTCTCCAGGTGGAGCGGTGAAACAGCGACACCGTGTGGCAGAACTACAGCAGGTATTTTCTGGATGAAACATGAACAGGAATTTTGAAGTAAAGTTTTACCGCACAGATACTCACAATGTATTTTTAAAAATTCAAAGGGGTCTTATTGCAGAAAAAGCAGGAAATGATCAGAATTTAGTTTAATCAGGAGCCGACAGGCTCTCATTAAGGAAGTAAGCCACTCAGGATCGTCTCCACAGTAATGAAAGTGTATAATCCTGGTCTTTGATGGGTTCTTCTTATTGAATCTAGGTCCATGTGAGTTCTGTTCGTCCTGTTGCTGGAAGCAGAAGCACAGACTCTCGTCCCTGAACTGAATTTTCTGTCGTCGCTCTCGCTTCCTGCTTGAAGGCAGCAGCAGAATGACGTCAGTCTGACGCGATCAGACCAGTTTTCTTTTTCTCCACACAGATCTTTGTCTGGCTCAGCATCTCTACATCTGTGTCAGGGGTCGGGAACCTATGGCCATATATGGCTCTTTTGATGGTCACATGTGGCTCGCAGACAAATCTTTAATTATACTTTTTTTTTTTTTCATTAGACCAGTCCTTCTCGTGTGCGATGCGATGCCAGAGGGGCGCGCAGTAGTAGCGGTGCTTGGAGAAAAAAAATCTGCGCCAGCACTTTCAATTTACTATTATCTATTATTTCATAGAGTTTGTACCAGCGGGAAACCTGTGAATTGCCGTGCCTAAAACTGTGCACTCCCGTCTCTGAGAAAGAGCGCGCAGTTGCGGGGATGGGAGGTGTGAGGAAGAAGGCAGAGGGGGGGGGGGGACAGGCAGCAGGTGAATCGCGCAGGGATTGTAATAACGTGAAACCCGCTGCCCGTCACTCACTGCAGCGTGTGAGTGTGTGTTTGGCTCCACGTCTGCATGTGAGTCTTTGTCACATCTACAGAACATTCAGACCTACGATCACGTTTAAAGTCTCAACGCCTGCATGAAGCTGAAACTCGCCACGTATCAACCAGACTAGACCATCAGCAAAACCACCACGAGAAATACTCATCATTTATTAGCAACAGCATAACGATGTTATTAAAAAGAATCCACAGACTTATTGTACTTTAAAAATGTTGAAATTACATCAAATGCTCACATTCACTTGTATATTTAGTTTTAAACATATTGTCGCGGACTAAGTTGGGTCCGCTGTTGGGCCGCGTTAAAAGTTCTGGAGTTCATTGAACGCATCAAGCAGAGATCTGATTGACTCTCAGTTCTGTCACTCAGCCTGTTGTTAGGTAGTTTGGACCAATGAGGTTCAGCTATGGGCCGAATAAGGGAAATGGGAGGGCTGGAGCGGGAGCAGGGAATATAAAGTTGGGAGAAGATTCAGGAGTTGCTGAATTAGTTGTACGGCGTTTGTTGCGGTCTGCAGTAACCAGAATAAAGAACCTTAAAAGAGGTTAAGTCTCCGTGCCTCAGTGTGGGACAGGGACGCTACATTATTGTATGGCTCTTTCAAAAGTACATTTATAAATATGTGGCGTTTATGGCTCTCTCGGCCAAAAAGGTTCCCGACCCCTGATCTGTGTGTTACCACCAGCACAGGGGGGTTGGTTGGAGCTGCTGGTGGGTTGTTAAAGGTTCACAGATCATCCATCTGGGGTTGGAGAGGAGGGGTAATGACTCTGCTTTTTGTTCTAGTGTTTCCAGCTATCCAGTCACGCTGGTTTGACATCACACAACCCCCGTCTCTCTCCCAGCATGCCTCTGAAAAATATCAGATAAACAAACAAACAAACAAACATAAATGAACCATTTCAGAACCAAATGTAGTCAAACATTGAATGGAAAAGTTGTATCTGAGAAGATGTAGTTTCATGAGATCCAAAAGATTTTCTCTCTCAAGAGTTCCTATTGACTGTGGCCTCCTTGAAAGTCCACAGCTTTGTGTCAGGACGCACCTCTGGGATGTAAAGAGCAAAGGAAAGAGCGGTTGAAAGAGAACTCCCAGAGAGGACCCCATTGCACTAGTTCTCTGGTGCATCTACTAAAATTGGAACGATACAGAGTAGGCCTGCACAATATACCGCAAATTTATCATTATCGCAATATCAAGCTGTGCAATATGCATATCGCAAAAGTCAGCAAAAATCGCAATAAATGGTTACCTTAAATGTGCTACAACAATCTTATGGCAGCTTGAAGCATTTAACGAATAAAATAAATCCATTTATGCATTTGAACAATTGGATGGACCCCTTCATGTTGTTGACCAATCAGATGAGCCCTTTTATGTTAGATGTTTGCCTCCTACGTCGACGAGGGTCATTTGGAGTATAATTTTTAAACTGTTGCAGTGAAATGGTAATGACGTTTTTGGTTGTTTTGCCATTTGTTTATATACCGCAAATTATATCGTCATCGCAACATTGAACACTCATATCGCATATCGCAAGTTTTGCTCATATCGTGCAGCCCTAATACAGAGAAGATTAGCATGGCCCCTGCGCAAGGATGACACGCAAATTCGTGAAGCGTTCCTCATTTTCTCTTTTAAAAACCAATTTCACCCATGTCTGTGTGTCCTTGTTTTAATAAAATATGCTTTAATATGACACATCCAACTAATATTGGACCATATTTAATAGGGTTAGTTCATAACAAAACGTTTCAGGAAAACTCACAGCAGACAAAATTTTATATGCAAATAATAATAAAAAAAACAGAAACCAGTTAAAACAACAAATATTTGGTGATTAGTGTGGTTACGCTGCATAAAACATTTATAAGTGAAAAAATACCTGTAAGATTTTTCCAAATTTGCATAAAAATGAGAACAAAGGGCTTAAATCAGTAAATATTTGTTTGAGTTACATTTATTGTCTTCAAAAACCAGGAAGAGAAGTTTGGATCTACATTTTTTTAGCCTTCGATTCTGTAGAATACTTTCATTCTGTGAAAAACTACAATATTACAGTCATCCTGTAATAATACAGTACAAGTACTTAGAAGAATCTGCCAAAGTAAAATAATGGGCCAGAATTAACTATTGGTGAGTAAAGAAAAACACCTTTTCACAGTCCATCCCAAAATAATCCAGGTGTTACAGCTGTGAGAACGGCAGGAGTTTTTGTTTTTCTGCTGTTGAGCATAAAATCAAAGCAAAGAAAGAGGAGAAATGTTCCAAGGTGATTATTTCAAAGCCCTCAGAATCCATCAAACTAACTGGAGAGAAGAAGCTGAACTCTTATTTCTGTGTCGATGCCGAGATGTTGGACTGGTCGGTGTTTCTGCTGCAGTTCTAACCTCCATCATGGTTTGTCTTGTTCAGCGGCAGAAATCTGGAAAGACACGGAACGACCAACTGTCCCTGTTGAAGAAGAAAGATGGAGATTCCCTCACTGCTCCATCTGGAGGCTGAAGGAGGTCAGCTCAGGGAGAAGAACATCTCTGCAGTTTCTGGAATACTTCAATCTCTCAATCCTCCTATGAGTCTGTAGTAGATATTGTCTTTAGATCTGCTGTGGTTCTGAAGGCAAAGATCTAAAGTTATATTTTCATTTTCACTTCTTCTGTCTTTGTTCTCTAAACTGCATCAAGGAGTTTTTGGAAATCGACTGAGGAGAAGAAATTCCTGACAATTTTGGCACCAAAGTTACCGAACAGAGTTTAAATGATTTTTTGTTTTCACCAACTTCAAAGCAGCACAGCCATTATTTAATGATTTAAGAGAGTTTAAAAGCTCCTCTGAAAAATGTGTGTTTATGAAGTGTTGTCTCTTGTAGTTGAGTGATAAGAACCAATGCCTCATCCCTGCATGGATACAGTTTGGTTAGAATAAAATGTCCTTAAATACAAAACACACTTTTTGAAGTTCAAAAAGAGCCTAAACACTCAAAACATTCCATTTGATTAGTTCAGCATTTGGAAAACATGTTTTTAGCCACTAGATGTGGCTCTGGTAGCTGTTTTGACCGTTCCACATATTGAATCTTTTTTGGAAGAATTGCTCCAAATGGTTCGTTCTCCCAATTGTTCTAATCAACCTCTTCTAGCTTCTGCATTCAAACTTCACCCATTCACTTTTAGTTAGCTGAGCACGTCTGAGTCACTTATTTAGTTTGTTTTTTAATTCCAAATCTGTTCTTTCTGTTTCAGCCTCACAAGTTCAGGCTCCTCCTTCTGTTCCCGATGCTCCACCTCCTTCCCCTGTCGATGGCATCTCTGCTGGGATGAGCGGCCAACCGGATACGGTTCTCCCTCTGGCTGGGCTTGAGGAGCAGCCGGCGCCGGTTGTCCTCCCTCCATCTGCTGGCGATGCAGAGGTGATGTGACAGTAGCTGCAGCTTTTTGTGTCTCTGTGTCGCTAACAGCAGTCATAAATGAAAGCTGCTTCATCTGGTCTCTTCAGCTGCTGCCTGAGTCCTGGCGGGCAGCTCTCACTGCGGAGCAGCAGCAGTGGATCGGGCGGGTGCTGTTCACCAGGGACAGCTCGGGGAGGTCTAAGCTCACCACTGAGCTGAATCTGTGGTGGAACCCTCCCCAACCCCGCCCAATCTACCACCAACCTCCCGCGTCCCCTGACCTGTTCTTCGCATGTCGGCTGTTCCTGTGGATGCCTCACAGGATCTGGGGTCTTCAGCTGACATGTCCCCAGCCTTTGTGTGGCGGGCCACTGACGAAGGCTGGGCTGTACAGGACCATCCGGAGGGTCCTGGACATCGACGGCTGGTACCTCATGGCCACGGAGTACCTGGAGTGCCGTCGGTGTAAGAAGAAGGTCGGGGGGTGGTCACAGGGGATCATAAGGCAGCTGGCTCCCACCTACAGCTGCCAGTTTCCTGCTGTACTCACGTACAAGTAAGAGGCAGCATTGAGCCACGTGTTAGTTTGTGTGGAAAACTTTGTCTACATGTTGGCATATGGTGATTGTGTTGATGCAGGCTGTCCTGTGACCAAAGGGTGGTTGCACAGCTCAGGTCTCGCACTTTGGGCAACAGTGCCAAGCAGCTGTACAACACCCTGCGGGAGCAGCACTCGGACTCCTGGATGCGGAGAGCGGTCCACTACCTTGGCGTCTGCGAGCGGTTCCTGGCCTTGAGCAACGTGGGGGGGCAGTTTCCACCACCTCCACCTATGCCCCCTCTTCCGTCACCCGCCTGGCTGCTGACGGTGTACGGCTACGACGTCCTGATGCGGCTGGACGAGTACAAGGCCAGGATCACGTCCACCTTTGGATCCATCTTAAAAATGGATTCCTCCAAGAAGGTTTGGGAATGTTTTCTCCTGTGGATTCTCAAACAGCAGTCTGAGTCTGTTCTGAAAAACAAAACATCTCTGTTCAGGTGACGAAGAAGCTCGCAGGAGCTGCCTCCGACTCGGCCTCCTGGGTTACCAACGTTGGAAACGAGCACGGTCAGGTCCTCATGAGCGTCCTCACCTGCTCTGAGGGCTCTGAGGGTCTATCCAGGATGGCGGCTGGGCTGATGAGGCGGTATGGACTCGCCAAGGTTCCTCCCCCCCAGCTCATCTATGTGGACCGCGACTGCTGCAGCAGAGACGGCGTGTGCAGGACAGCTGCCTTATTTTCGGTAAGAACTCAGATTCATCATGTTTTTGTTTATGCTGACATGTTGCACACAGTTCAGTCCTAAAGTTCTCTCCACGTTTGTCTTTAGGAGTGGGGGCAGCTGGTGGTTCGACTTGACATCTGGCATCTGATGCGCCGCTTTGCGTCAGGTGTCACTACCAAGAGCCACCAGCTCTATCCCAGCTTCATGAGGCAGCTGTCTCACTGCATCTTTGAGGTGGACCCCGGAGATGCCCGCCGTCTGACTCAGGCTAAGCGGTCCGAGCTGGAGAGGGAAGCACGGGATGGTCGGCCTGACGGATGCAGACGTGGTCCAGAGGGTTTCCAAGGAGGAGTGGAGGCTCCACTGTCGTCGTCGGACACGTGGAGCTGAGGAGACGGCCCTCCTCATCCAAAACCTTCTGGACACCTTCAGTGGCCCGGCAGGACGCGACACCGTGGACATCCCGTTGCTGGATGCTCTCCGCATGGAGGAGATCTGGAGCACCCAGAGGCGGCACCTTAGCTGCATCCAAGACTGGCCGGGGGTGCAGCTCTACACCGAGACTGGCAGGCTGAGCAAGGGCGGGGTCAGCCTGCCAGTTTATCGCTGTGCTAGAGGCTCCACCTCTCTGAAGTCCTTCCACCTCCACCTCCAGCGGTTCATCCCAGGTAACTGCAGATGCTGATCAGTTTGACAGAGTAAATGTGGAAGCTTGGACTTCATTAGAAATTTGCCGTCTGTAAACCTAACCACTGATGTTTACACGGTTCCCTCAGGGACGTCTGCCAGCTCCAAATACTTCCAGGCGTTCCTGATAGATGGACTGGTGAGGTGGAACGAGGACCGAGCAGCAGCTGCTGCACCTCCGGCTGCAGCTGAGGAACATCTGTCGCCTCTCCACTCCTACAGTGGCTCACCTCAAGCACGCCCTTAACCAGAAGAGCCAAAGGGTGCTTGGTCTTCAGATGGTTAAGGATTTCACCAAACCTGCTGCGTACACAGGTGAATAACGACAAAAGAGGCCAGAGGTGTAGATCTGACTTCATATCAACCTACAAAAATGAACTGAGCTCTCTGTGGTCACGGCAGGGGAGCTCATCGGGGTGGAGTACCTGTACCAGCAGACGGGCAGCGTGCTTGAGGATGTCAGCCTGGACCCTGACGCTCCGGACGAGGCTGCTGCTGTCACTGCTCTTCAAGAGGAGGATGAGAGCATTGAGGAGGATGAAGACCCCACCATCTCTGGGCCAGTCATCATCTCCTCTGACACAGCAGCCCGGTCAGGTGACCCAGCTGGCTCCAGCAGGTCTGGGATCCATCCGGTTCCCCCCACCACCACTGAGGATGTCCGTCCTGGGACCTCGCACCCTGGTCAGCATCTCTCCTCAGACTCTGAGGTAAAATCTACAACCCCAGTCCACTATCAAACCATGTGAAGTTGTGTATTTTCAGTAGAATTTCTGTGCTTTGCATTTGCCAATTGTCCATTTGCTTCTGTCACAGGAAGAAGTCCAGGGTCCGGAGGGTCAGCCAGGATTCCAGCAGAGGGCTGTGCTGGAGCAAGAAGCTGGACACCTTCCAGAACCCCAGCTGCCCCTGCTCCACCCTGAAGCTCCTCCTCCTCCTCCACCACCATCACCACCACCTCCTCTTCCTCCTTCTGAGCGTGTGCCCAGGACTACCGCCTTCAGAAGGAGGAAAGCGGCGGAAGCAGCAGCAGCAGCACAGGAAGGCTTTCCAACGAAAGTCCGCCGACAGGTTTTGCAGTACATCTGCACAAAGTGTGGCCAGCCAAAAAGGCTAGACACCGGCCACACACGGATCGCAGGGGTGGCTTACTGCGCAACCGTCGGCGGGAAGAGTGTGGAGGAATGGAGGAAAGAAATGAAGAGGAAGGAACGCTAAAAAACTTTTAAAAATATATATAGTTTTTCTACTTTTATTTAATTGAAAATTGAAATTTTTGCAAAGGATCCCAGGACCACTAAAAACTATTTAAAGACATATCACGTTTTTCTACATTTGTTAAGTGAAAAATAAATATTTTTTTTGAAAAGGATCCCAGGACCACTAAAAACTACTTAAAGACATATCAAGTTTTTCTACATTTGTTAAATAAATATTTTTGTTGGTAAGCTTGTGTTCTGTTCTTTAATTTAAACAGGTAGTAATCTGGTTAAACAATGAGCTTCCATGAAGGTTTGTCCCAACATAGTTTATTGAAACACGATGTGTGAGGAAACTGGAGATTATGTAAAATAGGTATATTCGGTTGGTTCGTTCCCCTTCAGTTTCCTGCACACAGAAATGAATGAATAATGACTCAGAGACAATTACTTATCTTTTAGTGTAGGTTTACACCGTACAAACAGCACAGATTTGTATGCAGGGTTACAGACAGATGAACAGGCTGCTGCATCTGAACAAAGACACTCAGAAAAGGGCTTGATATATATACGTTATATTTGCATATTCAGAAGATGGTCCGAGGGTCTATGGTGTGAAAAACCCACCCACATGCTGTTGCAGGCTGGATACTCGAAGGTCATGAAGCTTCAAGTGTCAGATCTTTCTGATGTTCTCACAGACATTTGCCAGAGCACAAACACCAGAACACACAAAAAGTAAAAAGGGAGGATGAGGAGAAACTGTGAGAACAATAGCTCTGCTGTGCTGTCTTAGGATGCAATTTAATTTTGAGATGATAATAATGAATCAAGTTTAAACCATTAGTGTAATAAAAGGTAAAAGTTAATGTAATAACAGTAAAAGGGAGTTTCTAACTATTCTGTTTCTAATCATTCCTAACAGGATGTGAAGCAGAACTTATTCTAACTTATTACACACACACACACACTGAAGGAGGAGGGTTTGGGGAAGAGAAGGAGGGAGGTAAGAATGCGTGCCCTGTCGAGGCTACCCCACCTTGGTGGGACACAGCCTGGGTATATAGATAGATATAGATACATGAATAAACATAAATCTAAACACTTGAGCTGCATTTACAAACTATAAATGATGTTTTCGAAGCAAAACACCGGCAGAAAAGAAAACATCTGAAAAACACCAAATAGCATAAGAGTCTCCAAACTTGTAGTGTTGTAGCTCCATCTTCTCTCAAAGCGTACAATTTTTCAAAGAATGCACCCCATCAGGCAGGTTTAGGTTGTTGAATAAATCTGAAAAAGAAGCACAAAACATTACAAACTGTTCACACAAAGGCTTCACATCCCTTTGAGGCTCTGATTCATCGGGGTGGAGTACCTGTACCAGTAGACGGGCAGCGTGCTTGAGGATGTCAGCCTGGACCCTGACGCTCCGGACGAGGCTGCTGCTGTCACTGCTCTCCAAGAGGAGGATGAGGGCATCAAGGAGGATGAAGACCCCACCATCTCTGGGCCAGTCATCACCTCCTTCGACACAGCAGCCCGGTCAGGTGACCCAGCTGGCACCAGCAGGTCTGGGAGCCATCCAGTTCCCCCCACCACCACTGAAAATGATGGACTCCTTCCAGAACCCCAGCTGCCCCTGCTCCACCCTGAAGCTGCTCCTCTACCACCACTAAAACCATCACCACCTCCTCCTGAGCGTGTCCCCAGGAACACCGCCTTCAGAAGGAGGAAAGCGGCGGAAGCATCAGCTGCAGCAGCAGAAAAAGGCGCTCCAACCAAAGTCCGCCCACAGGTTGGTCAGTACACTCGCACAAAGTGTGGCCAACCCAAAAGGCTAGACACCGGCCACACACGGATTGCTGGGGTGTCTTACTGCACAACCGTCGGCGAGAGTGTGGAAGAATGGAGGGAACGTATGAAGAGGGAGGAACACTAAAGACTTTTTAAAATATATATTTAGTTTTTTTCCTTTTTTTATATTGAAAAATTATGTATAATTGTGTATATTATATATATATTATATATTATATATATATATATATATATATATATATTATATATAAGGGATAGTTTTTGGCAACCTCTGAATGGAGACGTATGCAGCAAATTCTTCCACTGACAAACGAAGTGCATGCATGCTAGCGAATCCTTTCTGTTTCTACATGTGCACTTTTCAATAAAAAAAAATCAAACGAAAGGTCATTCCGTGTTTTTCTACTTTTCTGTTGGTGAACGCTGACAGAGGTCAGAGGTCAGAGCTGCAGCAGAAACACCAGCAGGTTCATCATCACAGCATCACCAGAGAAATGTCACCTCAGCTTTTTCACTCGTGCTATTTTGAGGGATCTAATTTCAATTTAAATCTCTGCATACATTTTAATTTTCAGTGGAAAAAATCTTCCTGTGATTAAAAATTTCTGATTCAAAAGAAGTTTTTTTCTTAACATTTTCTGTTCAATTCTACTGTTATTGCAACTCTTCCTGCAACTAAAGGGCAGTTCTTGGTTCAGGTGGGACAGGGACAGCCCTACGACTACAAGATGCCAGAAGAGAAGCTGCCTTCTCTCAAAAACTTTGTATGCTTTTTCAAAGAATGCATCCCTTCAGACAGCTCCAGGTTGATGAAGACATCTGAAAAAAGAAACACAGAACAACACAAACTGTTCACACATCACTTTGAGGCTCTGATTCTGTCTTTGCTCAGACAAAGCAGCTCAACCCAACAGCTGTCACATCAGGTGTGCCTTTACTACACACAATACCGCTTTAGTTCCCACTGAAACCATTTCCCACGCCTTTGTCATTATTTTACAGAGGTTTCTGTCAAGTGACCCAATTTGAATGTTTTTTGTTGTGATTGTCCAAGGCGGGGCTCGAACTCACGACCTCTTGCGCGGCAGCAAGAGGCTCCCCTCCGCCCCTCTTCCCCCAAGAAAACCCCCCTTCTCCCCTCTTCCCCCCACAGAGAAGAACGGGCAACATCCTCTCAGACTGCGTCTCACTTCCGTCTCAAGTGTCGCGCTTTCTTTTTTTCCCCACGCGTTTCCATGGTGACTCCAGAAATCGGCGATCTATTGAGAATGTCTTTATGTACCTGCTGTGCACGTGCGTTAACCCAGGGTTACCAAGTCGAGCGTAATTACGCCAACTCATATCCGGTCTTCTGGAACCAACATACCCAGAGTAAGCAGGAGGATTTCAGCCAGAGTTCAGGCTTAAAGTCAGGCTAGTTTAAACATGCTTCCTGGAATACCCCCCAGGAAGGGGGCAGTTAAAACAGTAAAACGAGGGGGCGGGATCTAGGAATCGGAACAAATCCGGCTCTCTGATTGGACGCCTAAAGTTTGATACTTGAAATTGGAACAAATATTGCCATCTGATTGGTTGCGACTTGGAACGATTCGGAACATTCGGAACTGAGAAAATGGAGATGAAGTAGCTGCAAGGATGACACGCAAATTCGTGAAGCGTTCCTCATTTTCTCTTTTAAAAACCAATTTCACCCATGTCTGTGCCTTTATTTAGAAAAAATAAAACACTAAATGAGAGAAAAAGTCCTTTTATTGATCTTTTTCTCATTTCTTTTTCAGACAAATTCATAGCTGAGAATGTAAAACAAGAAAAACCAAACAAATGAAATCAACAAAGCAGAAACCAGGCAGAAGAAGTCTGACATGCTTTATTTGGAAACACTTGTATCCCATCTTTGTGCTGATTTGGTTTTTAAAAGCTTTTTTTTTTGAGTCACTTTGATTATATTTAGATTATTTGAGAAGCTGAAAATGTGCAAAATCTGTTCAAAACCAAACAACATAAGAAAACAATCCAGGTTCCATTCTAAAAAGAGTTTTACCTTTGACATTTGGTCTTATTCTGTTGAAAAAAAGTCTCATTTTAAAAGTCCTTTTTTTTTATTTGAAAGAATTCTCATATTACAAAAATAGCACAAACCGCTTACATAAAAGATTCTATATAGATTTCATGGACTTTAAAAAACTGGGGATGTGCAGAAAAACGGATTTGGCGATATATCGCGATATTCATTTGGCGATACTTGTATCGATTCCAAACAATATTTGCTGTTGGAGACCACTGACAGACCTCTGACCTCCACCAGGGCCATGGCCAGCGTCAGGACATGATGCTGCCCACTGGGCTGCAGTTCCATAGGAGATGTCTGGCCCAGAGATGATGGGGTCTTGAGCCTCCTCTAGAAGAGAAATGTTTTTGGTTTATTCCAAGAAGTCTTTTAATAGATATTTTCTGTTTCATTCTACTTTTATTGCAAAGAAAGATCACTGTAAGCACAAAATCCTCTCAGCCTGCAAACTTTGTGTTAAATATTTTCTTTCATTTCTTTTGACACATTTTCAACTAAGAACACACAAAGCAAAGTGAATTCACTTCTTCACAAAGACATCAATCTCTTTTAGAGACATTCATTTTTCTTAAAATAATGGAAAACCGGCACTTGCGTCCGATAAAGAGGACGGCAGCAATGACAGTAAATAGTGGGCGTGATATCGAGGAATTGGAACAGATCCGACTCTCTGATTGGTCGACTTTATCTTCCTGTTTACATTTAAAAACCGTTTGTTTTTTTCAAGGTTAATTTTAACCACCCAGATACTCGTATTAAATGAATTTCTTAGAGGCAGCAAAAGTCAGAAATTGGGAGAATTCAGTTCCAGTCAGAAGCCATCAGCCACTCCTCAAGTCAGCCAGCCACTCTGGCTCGTATGCACACTACTGGAAGTATACTGGTCTTTTATGGGTCCTTAATAAAGTCTAGGATCATTT
This sequence comes from Oryzias curvinotus, assembly GCA_023969325.1. Taxonomy (NCBI): domain Eukaryota; kingdom Metazoa; phylum Chordata; class Actinopteri; order Beloniformes; family Adrianichthyidae; genus Oryzias; species Oryzias curvinotus. The sequence continues at coordinate 14,149,537 of CM043716.1, forward strand.
GAGTTCTGACGGTTCTGTTGCTGGACGCTGAACCCCAGACTGCCATCTCTGAGCTGGTTTTTCTTTTGCTACTTGTTGTCTTCTCTTCCTGTTGGAAGGCATCAAGTCAGTCTGACTTGTTTAAAGCAGTTTTCTTTTCCTCCACACAGATCTTTGTCTGGCTCAGCATCTCTACATCTGTGTGTTACCACCAGCACATGGGGGTTGGTTGGAGCTGCTGGTGGGTTGTTGAAGGTTCACAGATCATCCATCTGGGGTTGGAGAGGAGGGGTAATGACTCTGCTTTTTGTTCTAGTGTTTCCAGCTATCCAGTCACGCTGGTTTGCCATCACACAACCCCCGTCTCTCTCCCAGCATGCCCCTGAAAAACATCAGGTAAACAAAGAAACAAACATAAATGAACCATTTCAGAAGCAAATGTAGTCAAAGATTGAATGTAAAAGTTGTATCTGAGAAGATGTAGTTTCATGAGATCCAAAAGATTTAGTCTTTGAAGAGTTCCTATTGACTGTGGCCTCCTTGAAAGTCCACAGCTTTGTGTCAGGACGCACCTCTGGGATGTAAAGAGCAAAGGAAAGAGCGGTTGAAAGAGAACTCCCAGAGAGGACCCCATTGCACTAGTTCTCTAGTGCATCTACTAAAATTGGAACGATACAGAGAAGATTAGCATGGCCCCTGCGCAAAGGATGTTGCCCGTTCTTCTCTGTGGGGGGAAGAGGGAAGAAGGGGGGTTTTCTTGGGGGAAGAGGGGCGGAGGGGGGCCTCTTGCTGCCGCGCAAGAGGTCGTGAGTTCGAGCCCCGCCTTGGGCAATCACAACAAAAAACATTCAAATTGTGTCACTTGACAGAAACATCTGTAAAACAATGACAAAGGCGTTTGAAATGATTTCAGTGGGAACTAAAGCGTTATTGTGTGTCTTAAAGGCACACATGATGTGACAGTTGTTGGATTGAGCTGCTTTGTCTGAGCAAAGACAGAATCAGAGCCTCAAAGTGTTGTGTTGTTCTGTGCTTCTTTTTTCAGATTTCTTCATCAACCTGGAGCTGTCTGAAGGGATGCATTCTTTGAAAAAGCATACAAAGTTTTTGAGAGAAGGCAGCTTCTCCTCTGGCATTTTGTAGTCGTAGGGCTGTCCCTGTCCCACCTGAACCAAGGATTGCCCTTTAGTTGCAGGAAGAGTTGCAATAAAAGTAGAATCGAACAGAAAATGTAAAGAAAAAAACGGAATATATATTTTAAAAAGTCTTTAGTGTTCCTTCCTCTTCATATGTTCCCTCCATTCCTCCACACTCTTCCCGCCGACAGTTGCGCAGTAAGACACCCCAGCAATCCGTGTGTGGCCGGTGTCTAGCCTTTTGGGCTGGCCACACTTTGTGCAGGTGTACTGACCAACCTGTGGGCGGATTTTGGTTGGAACGCCTTTTCCCGGTGCTGCAGCTGCTGCAGCTGCTGCTTCAGCCGCTTTCCTTCTTCTGAAGGTGGTGGTCCTGGGGACATGCTCAGAAGGAGGAGGAGGTGATGGTTGTAGAGGTGGTGTAGGAGCAGCTTCAGGGTGGAGCAGGGGCAGCTGGGGTTCTGGAAGGAGTCCATCATTTTCAGTGGTGGTGGGGGGGACTGGATGGCTCCCAGACCTGCTGGTGCCAGCTGGGTCACCTGACCGGGCTGCTGTGTCGGAGGAGAAGACTGGCCCAGAGATGGTGGGGTCTTCATCCTCCTCGATGCTCTCATCCTCCTCTTGGAGAGCAGTGACGGCAGCGTCAGGGTCCAGGCTGACATCCTCAAGCACGCTGCCCGTCTGCTGCTACAGGTACTCCACCCTGATGAATCAGAGCCTCAAAGTGATGTGAAGCCTTTGTGTGAACAGTTTGTGATGTTTTGTGCTTCTTTTTCAGATTTATTCAACAACCTGAAGCTGCCTGAAGGGATGCATTCTTTGAAAAAGTGTACGCTTTGAGAGAAGATGGAGCTACAAGACTACAAGTTTGGAGACTCTTTTTTTTTAGTGCTTTTCAGATGTTTTCTTCTCTGCTGGTGTTTTGCTTCAGAAACATCATTTATAGTTTGTAAATGCAGCTCATGTGTTTAGATTTATTGCAAAGATTTATGTTTATTCATGTAATAAGTTAGAATAAGTTCTGCTTCACATCCTGTTCTGTTTCAATAAACTATGCTGTGACAAACCTTCATGGAAGCTCATTTTTACCCATATTACTACCTGTTTAAATAAAAGAACAAAACACAACCTTACCAACAACAATATTTATTTTTCACGTAAAAAATGTAGAACAACTTGATGTTTTTTTTTAAATAGTCTTTAGTGGTCCTTGGATCTTTTCATCTCTTCTTTCCATTCCTCCACACACTTTTCCCGTCTGCGGCTGCGCAAAGACCTCCCAGAAATCCGTGTGTGGCCACACTTTCTGCAGGTGGTCTGCACAACCTGTGGGCTGACCTTTGTCCCTGCTTGAAGGCCTTTTTCTGGTGCTGCAGCTGCTGCTTCAGACGCTTTCCTCCTTCTGAAGGCGGTGGTCCTGGGCACACGCACAGGAGGAGAAGGAGGTGATGGTGGTGGAGCTTCTAGGATTCATCACTGGAACATGTTGCTGGCAGAAGCAGCTTCTCCTCTGGCATCTTGTAGTCGTAGGGCTGTCCCTGTCCCACCTGAACCAAGGACAGCCCTTCAGCTGCAGGGAAACAGCTGGAGCAGCAGGAAGGAGTCCAGCTTCCTGCTCCATCACAGCCCTCTCCCACTTTTTCTGCCCACTGAAGAACCTGGAGACACAGAGAGATGCTGGGATTTTAGGAAAAGAAACAACAGCAGACTGCAGAAGTTGGAGCTCTCACCACTGTGATGGGGTCCTCTGGTTCAGCTGAAACAGCTCAAGTCCGGTCTGAGCCATCAGCCTGGGATTCCACAGAACTGTAGGAGACTCTTCTTCCCAGGACAGGAAGAGTTCTTCCTCTTTGTGGGTCTAAAAGTCATTTCGCTGTCTAACAAAGTCACTCCTGTGGCAAAACAGAGGAAAGCATCATTGCAGGCTCACCATTCTTCCTTTATAAACCGTTAATAAAAAAAAAAGCCCTATATTCTAATTTGTAGCCTTACAACCTTTTTATAATCCGTGTGCATCAGCATTTGTTCACATAACTTCTCCAGAATGTGAACAACATACATTTAGAAAGGACCATAAAATGTAAACAGAGGAGAAAACTCGCAGGAGAAAAACAAAGCAGAAAGTGACTGTTTTACAATCTAAAAGCGCGTTTTTTAATAAAAACCCGCCATAGAAAAGGGAAGAAACGTTCCCACAAACATATCCATATCATTTTAACCACTTAAAACCATCGATTTCTCCTTAAATTAAAGGAAAAACGGCACTTACGTTCAACCAGGAAGGGGGCAGTCAAAACAGTAAAACGAGGGGGCGGGATCTAGGAATCGGAACAAATCCGGCTCTCTGATTGGACGCCTAAAGTTTGATACTTGAAATTGGAACAAATATTGCCATCTGATTGGTTGCGACTTGGAACGATTCGGAACATTCGGAACTGAGAAAATGGAGATGAAGTAGGCGCAAGGATGACACGCAAATTCGTGAAGCGTTCCTCATTTTCTCTTTTAAAAACCAATTTCACCCATGTCTGTGCCTTTATTTAGAAAAAATAAAACACTAAATGAGAGAAAAAGTCCTTTTATTGATCTTTTTCTCATTTCTTTTTCAGACAAATTCATAGCTGAAAATGTAAAACAAGAAAAACCAAACAAATGAAATCAACAAAGCAGAAACCAGGCAGAAGAAGTCTGACATGCTTTATTTGGAAACACTTGTATCCCATCTTTGTGCTGATTTGGTTTTTAAAAGCTTTTTATTTGAGTCACTTTGATTATATTTAGATTATTTGAGAAGCTGAAAATGTGCAAAATCTGTTCAAAACCAAACAACATAAGAAAACAATCCAGGTTCCATTCTAAAAAGAGTTTTACCTTTGAAATTTGGTCTTATTCTGTTGAAAAAAAGTCTCATTTTAAAAGTCCTTTTTTTTTATTTGAAAGAATTCTCATATTACAAAAATAGCACAAACCGCTTACATAAAAGATTCTATATAGATTTCATGGACTTTAAAAAACTGGGGATGTGCAGAAAAACGGATTTGGCGATATATCGCGATATTCATTTGGCGATACTTGTATCGATTCCAAACAATATTTGCTGTTGGAGACCACTGACAGACCTCTGACCTCCACCAGGGCCATGGCCAGCATCAGGACATGATGCTGCCCACTGGGCTGCAGTTCCATTGGAGATGTCTGGCCCAGAGATGATGGGGTCTTGAGCCTCCTCTAGAAGAGAAATGTTTTTGGTTTATTCCAAGAAGTCTTTTAATAGATATTTTCTGTTTCATTCTACTTTTATTGCAAAGAAAGATCACTGTAAGCACAAAATCCTCTCAGCCTGCAAACTTTGTGTTAAATATTTTCTTTCATTTCTTTTGACACATTTTCAACTAAGAACACACAAAGCAAAGTGAATTCACTTCTTCACAAAGACATCAATCTCTTTTAGAGACATTCATTTTCCTTAAAATAATGGAAAACCGGCACTTGCGTCCGATAAAGAGGACGGCAGCAATGACAGTAAATAGTGGGCGTGATATCGAGGAATTGGAACAGATCCGACTCTCTTATTGGTCGACTTTATCTTCCTGTTTACATTTAAAAACCGTTTGTTTTTTCAAGGTTGATTTTAACCACCCAGATACTCGTATTAAATGAATTTCTTAGAGGCAGCAAAAGTCAGAAATTGGGAGAATTCAGTTCCAGTCAGAAGCCATCAGCCACTCCTCAAGTCAGCCAGCCACTCTGGCTCGTATGCACACTACTGGAAGTATACTGGTCTTTTATGGGTCCTTAATAAAGTCTAGGATCATTTGAGTTCTGACGGTTCTGTTGCTGGACGCTGAACCCCAGACTGCCATCTCTGAGCTGGTTTTTCTTTTGCTACTTGTTGTCTTCTCTTCCTGTTGGAAGGCATCAAGTCAGTCTGACTTGTTTAAAGCAGTTTTCTTTTCCTCCACACAGATCTTTGTCTGGCTCAGCATCTCTACATCTGTGTGTTACCACCAGCACATGGGGGTTGGTTGGAGCTGCTGGTGGGTTGTTGAAGGTTCACAGATCATCCATCTGGGGTTGGAGAGGAGGGGTAATGACTCTGCTTTTTGTTTTAGTGTTTCCAGCTATCCAGTCACGCTGGTTTGCCATCACACAACCCCCGTCTCTCTCCCAGCATGCCCCTGAAAAACATCAGGTAAACAAAGAAACAAACATAAATGAACCATTTCAGAAGCAAATGTAGTCAAAGATTGAATGTAAAAGTTGTATCTGAGAAGATGTAGTTTCATGAGATCCAAAAGATTTAGTCTTTGAAGAGTTCCTATTGACTGTGGCCTCCTTGAAAGTCCACAGCTTTGTGTCAGGACGCACCTCTGGGATGTAAAGAGCAAAGGAAAGAGCGGTTGAAAGAGAACTCCCAGAGAGGACCCCATTGCACTAGTTCTCTAGTGCATCTACTAAAATTGGAACGATACAGAGAAGATTAGCATGGCCCCTGCGCAAGGATGACACGCAAATTCGTGAAGCGTTCCTCATTTTCTCTTTTAAAAACCAATTTCACCCATGTCTGTGCCTTTATTTAGAAAAAATAAAACACTAAATGAGAGAAAAAGTCCTTTTATTGATCTTTTTCTCATTTCTTTTTCAGACAAATTCATAGCTGAAAATGTAAAACAAGAAAAACCAAACAAATGAAATCAACAAAGCAGAAACCAGGCAGAAGAAGTCTGACATGCTTTATTTGGAAACACTTGTATCCCATCTTTGTGCTGATTTGGTTTTTAAAAGCTTTTTATTTGAGTCACTTTGATTATATTTAGATTATTTGAGAAGCTGAAAATGTGCAAAATCTGTTCAAAACCAAACAACATAAGAAAACAATCCAGGTTCCATTCTAAAAAGAGTTTTACCTTTGAAATTTGGTCTTATTCTGTTGAAAAAAAGTCTCATTTTAAAAGTCCTTTTTTTTTATTTGAAAGAATTCTCATATTACAAAAATAGCACAAACCGCTTACATAAAAGATTCTATATAGATTTCATGGACTTTAAAAAACTGGGGATGTGCAGAAAAACGGATTTGGCGATATATCGCGATATTCATTTGGCGATACTTGTATCGATTCCAAACAATATTTGCTGTTGGAGACCACTGACAGACCTCTGACCTCCACCAGGGCCATGGCCAGCATCAGGACATGATGCTGCCCACTGGGCTGCAGTTCCATAGGAGATGTCTGGCCCAGAGACTGATGGGGTCTTGAGCCTCCTCTAGAAGAGAAATGTTTTTGGTTTATTCCAAGAAGTCTTTTAATAGATATTTTCTGTTTCATTCTACTTTTATTGCAAAGAAAGATCACTGTAAGCACAAAATCCTCTCAGCCTGCAAACTTTGTGTTAAATATTTTCTTTCATTTCTTTTGACACATTTTCAACTAAGAACACACAAAGCAAAGTGAATTCACTTCTTCACAAAGACATCAATCTCTTTTAGAGACATTCATTTTCCTTAAAATAATGGAAAACCGGCACTTGCGTCCGATAAAGAGGACGGCAGCAATGACAGTAAATAGTGGGCGTGATATCGAGGAATTGGAACAGATCCGACTCTCTTATTGGTCGACTTTATCTTCCTGTTTACATTTAAAAACCGTTTGTTTTTTCAAGGTTGATTTTAACCACCCAGATACTCGTATTAAATGAATTTCTTAGAGGCAGCAAAAGTCAGAAATTGGGAGAATTCAGTTCCAGTCAGAAGCCATCAGCCACTCCTCAAGTCAGCCAGCCACTCTGGCTCGTATGCACACTACTGGAAGTATACTGGTCTTTTATGGGTCCTTAATAAAGTCTAGGATCATTTGAGTTCTGACGGTTCTGTTGCTGGACGCTGAACCCCAGACTGCCATCTCTGAGCTGGTTTTTCTTTTGCTACTTGTTGTCTTCTCTTCCTGTTGGAAGGCATCAAGTCAGTCTGACTTGTTTAAAGCAGTTTTCTTTTCCTCCACACAGATCTTTGTCTGGCTCAGCATCTCTACATCTGTGTGTTACCACCAGCACATGGGGGTTGGTTGGAGCTGCTGGTGGGTTGTTGAAGGTTCACAGATCATCCATCTGGGGTTGGAGAGGAGGGGTAATGACTCTGCTTTTTGTTTTAGTGTTTCCAGCTATCCAGTCACGCTGGTTTGCCATCACACAACCCCCGTCTCTCTCCCAGCATGCCCCTGAAAAACATCAGGTAAACAAAGAAACAAACATAAATGAACCATTTCAGAAGCAAATGTAGTCAAAGATTGAATGTAAAAGTTGTATCTGAGAAGATGTAGTTTCATGAGATCCAAAAGATTTAGTCTTTGAAGAGTTCCTATTGACTGTGGCCTCCTTGAAAGTCCACAGCTTTGTGTCAGGACGCACCTCTGGGATGTAAAGAGCAAAGGAAAGAGCGGTTGAAAGAGAACTCCCAGAGAGGACCCCATTGCACTAGTTCTCTAGTGCATCTACTAAAATTGGAACGATACAGAGAAGATTAGCATGGCCCCTGCGCAAGGATGACACGCAAATTCGTGAAGCGTTCCTCATTTTCTCTTTTAAAAACCAATTTCACCCATGTCTGTGCCTTTATTTAGAAAAAATAAAACACTAAATGAGAGAAAAAGTCCTTTTATTGATCTTTTTCTCATTTCTTTTTCAGACAAATTCATAGCTGAAAATGTAAAACAAGAAAAACCAAACAAATGAAATCAACAAAGCAGAAACCAGGCAGAAGAAGTCTGACATGCTTTATTTGGAAACACTTGTATCCCATCTTTGTGCTGATTTGGTTTTTAAAAGCTTTTTATTTGAGTCACTTTGATTATATTTAGATTATTTGAGAAGCTGAAAATGTGCAAAATCTGTTCAAAACCAAACAACATAAGAAAACAATCCAGGTTCCATTCTAAAAAGAGTTTTACCTTTGAAATTTGGTCTTATTCTGTTGAAAAAAAGTCTCATTTTAAAAGTCCTTTTTTTTTATTTGAAAGAATTCTCATATTACAAAAATAGCACAAACCGCTTACATAAAAGATTCTATATAGATTTCATGGACTTTAAAAAACTGGGGATGTGCAGAAAAACGGATTTGGCGATATATCGCGATATTCATTTGGCGATACTTGTATCGATTCCAAACAATATTTGCTGTTGGAGACCACTGACAGACCTCTGACCTCCACCAGGGCCATGGCCAGCATCAGGACATGATGCTGCCCACTGGGCTGCAGTTCCATAGGAGATGTCTGGCCCAGAGATGATGGGGTCTTGAGCCTCCTCTAGAAGAGAAATGTTTTTGGTTTATTCCAAGAAGTCTTTTAATAGATATTTTCTGTTTCATTCTACTTTTATTGCAAAGAAAGATCACTGTAAGCACAAAATCCTCTCAGCCTGCAAACTTTGTGTTAAATATTTTCTTTCATTTCTTTTGACACATTTTCAACTAAGAACACACAAAGCAAAGTGAATTCACTTCTTCACAAAGACATCAATCTCTTTTAGAGACATTCATTTTCCTTAAAATAATGGAAAACCGGCACTTGCGTCCGATAAAGAGGACGGCAGCAATGACAGTAAATAGTGGGCGTGATATCGAGGAATTGGAACAGATCCGACTCTCTTATTGGTCGACTTTATCTTCCTGTTTACATTTAAAAACCGTTTGTTTTTTCAAGGTTGATTTTAACCACCCAGATACTCGTATTAAATGAATTTCTTAGAGGCAGCAAAAGTCAGAAATTGGGAGAATTCAGTTCCAGTCAGAAGCCATCAGCCACTCCTCAAGTCAGCCAGCCACTCTGGCTCGTATGCACACTACTGGAAGTATACTGGTCTTTTATGGGTCCTTAATAAAGTCTAGGACCATTTGAGTTCTGACGGTTCTGTTGCTGGACGCTGAACCACAGACTGCCATCTCTGAGCTGGTTTTTCTTTTGCTACTTGTTGTCTTCTCTTCCTGTTGGAAGGCATCAAGTCAGTCTGACTTGTTTAAAGCAGTTTTCTTTTTCTCCACACAGATCTTTGTCTGGCTCAGCATCTCTACATCTGTGTGTTACCACCAGCACATGGGGGTTGGTTGGAGCTGCTGGTGGGTTGTTAAAGGTTCACAGATCATCCATCTGGGGTTGGAGAGGAGGGGTAATGACTCTGCTTTTTGTTCTAGTGTTTCCAGCTATCCAGTCACGCTGGTTTGCCATCACACAACCCCCGTCTCTCTCCCAGCATGCCCCTGAAAAACATCAGGTAAACAAAGAAACAAACATAAATGAACCATTTCAGAAGCAAATGTAGTCAAAGATTGAATGTAAAAGTTGTATCTGAGAAGATGTAGTTTCATGAGATCCAAAAGATTTAGTCTTTGAAGAGTTCCTATTGACTGTGGCCTCCTTGAAAGTCCACAGCTTTGTGTCAGGACGCACCTCTGGGATGTAAAGAGCAAAGGAAAGAGCGGTTGAAAGAGAACTCCCAGAGAGGACCCCATTGCACTAGTTCTCTAGTGCATCTACTAAAATTGGAACGATACAGAGAAGATTAGCATGGCCCCTGCGCAAGGATGACACGCAAATTCGTGAAGCGTTCCTCATTTTCTCTTTTAAAAACCAATTTCACCCATGTCTGTGCCTTTATTTAGAAAAAATAAAACACTAAATGAGAGAAAAAGTCCTTTTATTGATCTTTTTCTCATTTCTTTTTCAGACAAATTCATAGCTGAAAATGTAAAACAAGAAAAACCAAACAAATGAAATCAACAAAGCAGAAACCAGGCAGAAGAAGTCTGACATGCTTTATTTGGAAACACTTGTATCCCATCTTTGTGCTGATTTGGTTTTTAAAAGCTTTTTATTTGAGTCACTTTGATTATATTTAGATTATTTGAGAAGCTGAAAATGTGCAAAATCTGTTCAAAACCAAACAACATAAGAAAACAATCCAGGTTCCATTCTAAAAAGAGTTTTACCTTTGAAATTTGGTCTTATTCTGTTGAAAAAAAGTCTCATTTTAAAAGTCCTTTTTTTTTATTTGAAAGAATTCTCATATTACAAAAATAGCACAAACCGCTTACATAAAAGATTCTATATAGATTTCATGGACTTTAAAAAACTGGGGATGTGCAGAAAAACGGATTTGGCGATATATCGCGATATTCATTTGGCGATACTTGTATCGATTCCAAACAATATTTGCTGTTGGAGACCACTGACAGACCTCTGACCTCCACCAGGGCCATGGCCAGCATCAGGACATGATGCTGCCCACTGGGCTGCAGTTCCATAGGAGATGTCTGGCCCAGAGATGATGGGGTCTTGAGCCTCCTCTAGAAGAGAAATGTTTTTGGTTTATTCCAAGAAGTCTTTTAATAGATATTTTCTGTTTCATTCTACTTTTATTGCAAAGAAAGATCACTGTAAGCACAAAATCCTCTCAGCCTGCAAACTTTGTGTTAAATATTTTCTTTCATTTCTTTTGACACATTTTCAACTAAGAACACACAAAGCAAAGTGAATTCACTTCTTCACAAAGACATCAATCTCTTTTAGAGACATTCATTTTCCTTAAAATAATGGAAAACCGGCACTTGCGTCCGATAAAGAGGACGGCAGCAATGACAGTAAATAGTGGGCGTGATATCGAGGAATTGGAACAGATCCGACTCTCTTATTGGTCGACTTTATCTTCCTGTTTACATTTAAAAACCGTTTGTTTTTTCAAGGTTGATTTTAACCACCCAGATACTCGTATTAAATGAATTTCTTAGAGGCAGCAAAAGTCAGAAATTGGGAGAATTCAGTTCCAGTCAGAAGCCATCAGCCACTCCTCAAGTCAGCCAGCCACTCTGGCTCGTATGCACACTACTGGAAGTATACTGGTCTTTTATGGGTCCTTAATAAAGTCTAGGACCATTTGAGTTCTGACGGTTCTGTTGCTGGACGCTGAACCACAGACTGCCATCTCTGAGCTGGTTTTTCTTTTGCTACTTGTTGTCTTCTCTTCCTGTTGGAAGGCATCAAGTCAGTCTGACTTGTTTAAAGCAGTTTTCTTTTTCTCCACACAGATCTTTGTCTGGCTCAGCATCTCTACATCTGTGTGTTACCACCAGCACATGGGGGTTGGTTGGAGCTGCTGGTGGGTTGTTAAAGGTTCACAGATCATCCATCTGGGGTTGGAGAGGAGGGGTAATGACTCTGCTTTTTGTTCTAGTGTTTCCAGCTATCCAGTCACGCTGGTTTGCCATCACACAACCCCCGTCTCTCTCCCAGCATGCCCCTGAAAAACATCAGGTAAACAAAGAAACAAACATAAATGAACCATTTCAGAAGCAAATGTAGTCAAAGATTGAATGTAAAAGTTGTATCTGAGAAGATGTAGTTTCATGAGATCCAAAAGATTTAGTCTTTGAAGAGTTCCTATTGACTGTGGCCTCCTTGAAAGTCCACAGCTTTGTGTCAGGACGCACCTCTGGGATGTAAAGAGCAAAGGAAAGAGCGGTTGAAAGAGAACTCCCAGAGAGGACCCCATTGCACTAGTTCTCTAGTGCATCTACTAAAATTGGAACGATACAGAGAAGATTAGCATGGCCCCTGCGCAAGGATGACACGCAAATTCGTGAAGCGTTCCTCATTTTCTCTTTTAAAAACCAATTTCACCCATGTCTGTGCCTTTATTTAGAAAAAATAAAACACTAAATGAGAGAAAAAGTCCTTTTATTGATCTTTTTCTCATTTCTTTTTCAGACAAATTCATAGCTGAGAATGTAAAACAAGAAAAACCAAACAAATGAAATCAACAAAGCAGAAACCAGGCAGAAGAAGTCTGACATGCTTTATTTGGAAACACTTGTATCCCATCTTTGTGCTGATTTGGTTTTTAAAAGCTTTTTTTTGAGTCACTTTGATTATATTTAGATTATTTGAGAAGCTGAAAATGTGCAAAATCTGTTCAAAACCAAACAACATAAGAAAACAATCCAGGTTCCATTCTAAAAAGAGTTTTACCTTTGACATTTGGTCTTATTCTGTTGAAAAAAAGTCTCATTTTAAAAGTCCTTTTTTTTTATTTGAAAGAATTCTCATATTACAAAAATAGCACAAACCGCTTACATAAAAGATTCTATATAGATTTCATGGACTTTAAAAAACTGGGGATGTGCAGAAAAACGGATTTGGCGATATATCGCGATATTCATTTGGCGATACTTGTATCGATTCCAAACAACATTTGCTGTTGGAGACCACTGACAGACCTCTGACCTCCACCAGGGCCATGGCCAGCGTCAGGACATGATGCTGCCCACTGGGCTGCAGTTCCATAGGAGATGTCTGGCCCAGAGATGATGGGGTCTTGAGCCTCCTCTAGAAGAGAAATGTTTTTGGTTTATTCCAAGACGTCTTTTAATAGATATTTTCTGTTTCATTCTACTTTTATTGCAAAGAAAGATCACTGTAAGCACAAAATCCTCTCAGCCTGCAAACTTTGTGTTAAATATTTTCTTTCATTTCTTTTGACACATTTTCAACTAAGAACACACAAAGCAAAGTGAATTCACTTCTTCACAAAGACATCAATCTCTTTTAGAGACATTCATTTTCCTTAAAATAATGGAAAACCGGCACTTGCGTCCGATAAAGAGGACGGCAGCAATGACAGTAAATGGTGGGCGTGATATCGAGGAATTGGAACAGATCCGACTCTCTTATTGGTCGACTTTATCTTCCTGTTTACATTTAAAAACCGTTTGTTTTTTCAAGGTTGATTTTAACCACCCAGATACTCGTATTAAATGAATTTCTTAGAGGCAGCAAAAGTCAGAAATTGGGAGAATTCAGTTCCAGTCAGAAGCCATCAGCCACTCCTCAAGTCAGCCAGCCACTCTGGCTCGTATGCACACTACTGGAAGTATACTGGTCTTTTATGGGTCCTTAATAAAGTCTAGGACCCTTTGAGTTCTGACGGTTCTGTTGCCGGACGCTGAACCCCAGACTGCCATCTCTGAGCTGGTTTTTCTTTTGCTACTTGTTGTCTTCTCTTCCTGTTGGAAGGCATCAAGTCAGTCTGACTTGTTTAAAGCCGTTTTCTTTTTCTCCACACAGATCTTTGTCTGGCTCAGCATCTCTACATCTGTGTGTTACCACCAGCACATGGGGGTTGGTTGGAGCTGCTGGTGGGTTGTTAAAGGTTCACAGATCATCCATCTGGGGTTGGAGAGGAGGGGGAATGACTCTGCTTTTTGTTCTAGTGTTTCCAGCTATCCAGTCACGCTGGTTTGCCATCACACAACCCCCGTCTCTCTCCCAGCATGCCCCTGAAAAACATCAGGTAAACAAAGAAACAAACATAAATGAACCATTTCAGAACCAAATGTAGTCAAAGATTGAATGTAAAAGTTGTATCTGAGAAGATGTAGTTTCATGAGATCCAAAAGATTTAGTCTTTGAAGAGTTCCTATTGACTGTGGCCTCCTTGAAAGTCCACAGCTTTGTGTCAGGACGCACCTCTGGGATGTAAAGAGCAAAGGAAAGAGCGGTTGAAAGAGAACTCCCAGAGAGGACCCCATTGCACTAGTTCTCTAGTGCATCTACTAAAATTGGAACGATACAGAGAAGATTAGCATGGCCCCTGCGCAAGGATGACACGCAAATTCGTGAAGCGTTCCTCATTTTCTCTTTTAAAAACCAATTTCACCCATGTCTGTGCCTTTATTTAGAAAAAATAAAACACTAAATGAGAGAAAAAGTCCTTTTATTGATCTTTTTCTCATTTCTTTTTCAGACAAATTCATAGCTGAGAATGTAAAACAAGAAAAACCAAACAAATGAAATCAACAAAGCAGAAACCAGGCAGAAGAAGTCTGACATGCTTTATTTGGAAACACTTGTATCCCATCTTTGTGCTGATTTGGTTTTTAAAAGCTTTTTTTTTGAGTCACTTTGATTATATTTAGATTATTTGAGAAGCTGAAAATGTGCAAAATCTGTTCAAAACCAAACAACATAAGAAAACAATCCAGGTTCCATTCTAAAAAGAGTTTTACCTTTGACATTTGGTCTTATTCTGTTGAAAAAAAGTCTCATTTTAAAAGTCCTTTTTTTTTATTTGAAAGAATTCTCATATTACAAAAATAGCACAAACCGCTTACATAAAAGATTCTATATAGATTTCATGGACTTTAAAAAACTGGGGATGTGCAGAAAAACGGATTTGGCGATATATCGCGATATTCATTTGGCGATACTTGTATCGATTCCAAACAACATTTGCTGTTGGAGACCACTGACAGACCTCTGACCTCCACCAGGGCCATGGCCAGCGTCAGGACATGATGCTGCCCACTGGGCTGCAGTTCCATAGGAGATGTCTGGCCCAGAGATGATGGGGTCTTGAGCCTCCTCTAGAAGAGAAATGTTTTTGGTTTATTCCAAGACGTCTTTTAATAGATATTTTCTGTTTCATTCTACTTTTATTGCAAAGAAAGATCACTGTAAGCACAAAATCCTCTCAGCCTGCAAACTTTGTGTTAAATATTTTCTTTCATTTCTTTTGACACATTTTCAACTAAGAACACACAAAGCAAAGTGAATTCACTTCTTCACAAAGACATCAATCTCTTTTAGAGACATTCATTTTCCTTAAAATAATGGAAAACCGGCACTTGCGTCCGATAAAGAGGACGGCAGCAATGACAGTAAATGGTGGGCGTGATATCGAGGAATTGGAACAGATCCGACTCTCTTATTGGTCGACTTTATCTTCCTGTTTACATTTAAAAACCGTTTGTTTTTTCAAGGTTAATTTTAACCACCCAGATACTCGTATTAAATGAATTTCTTAGAGGCAGCAAAAGTCAGAAATTGGGAGAATTCAGTTCCAGTCAGAAGCCATCAGCCACTCCTCAAGTCAGCCAGCCACTCTGGCTCGTATGCACACTACTGGAAGTATACTGGTCTTTTATGGGTCCTTAATAAAGTCTAGGACCCTTTGAGTTCTGACGGTTCTGTTGCCGGACGCTGAACCCCAGACTGCCATCTCTGAGCTGGTTTTTCTTTTGCTACTTGTTGTCTTCTCTTCCTGTTGGAAGGCATCAAGTCAGTCTGACTTGTTTAAAGCCGTTTTCTTTTTCTCCACACAGATCTTTGTCTGGCTCAGCATCTCTACATCTGTGTGTTACCACCAGCACATGGGGGTTGGTTGGAGCTGCTGGTGGGTTGTTAAAGGTTCACAGATCATCCATCTGGGGTTGGAGAGGAGGGGGAATGACTCTGCTTTTTGTTCTAGTGTTTCCAGCTATCCAGTCACGCTGGTTTGCCATCACACAACCCCCGTCTCTCTCCCAGCATGCCCCTGAAAAACATCAGGTAAACAAAGAAACAAACATAAATGAACCATTTCAGAACCAAATGTAGTCAAAGATTGAATGTAAAAGTTGTATCTGAGAAGATGTAGTTTCATGAGATCCAAAAGATTTAGTCTTTGAAGAGTTCCTATTGACTGTGGCCTCCTTGAAAGTCCACAGCTTTGTGTCAGGACGCACCTCTGGGATGTAAAGAGCAAAGGAAAGAGCGGTTGAAAGAGAACTCCCAGAGAGGACCCCATTGCACTAGTTCTCTAGTGCATCTACTAAAATTGGAACGATACAGAGAAGATTAGCATGGCCCCTGCGCAAGGATGACACGCAAATTCGTGAAGCGTTCCTCATTTTCTCTTTTAAAAACCAATTTCACCCATGTCTGTGCCTTTATTTAGAAAAAATAAAACACTAAATGAGAGAAAAAGTCCTTTTATTGATCTTTTTCTCATTTCTTTTTCAGACAAATTCATAGCTGAGAATGTAAAACAAGAAAAACCAAACAAATGAAATCAACAAAGCAGAAACCAGGCAGAAGAAGTCTGACATGCTTTATTTGGAAACACTTGTATCCCATCTTTGTGCTGATTTGGTTTTTAAAAGCTTTTTTTTTGAGTCACTTTGATTATATTTAGATTATTTGAGAAGCTGAAAATGTGCAAAATCTGTTCAAAACCAAACAACATAAGAAAACAATCCAGGTTCCATTCTAAAAAGAGTTTTACCTTTGACATTTGGTCTTATTCTGTTGAAAAAAAGTCTCATTTTAAAAGTCCTTTTTTTTTATTTGAAAGAATTCTCATATTACAAAAATAGCACAAACCGCTTACATAAAAGATTCTATATAGATTTCATGGACTTTAAAAAACTGGGGATGTGCAGAAAAACGGATTTGGCGATATATCGCGATATTCATTTGGCGATACTTGTATCGATTCCAAACAACATTTGCTGTTGGAGACCACTGACAGACCTCTGACCTCCACCAGGGCCATGGCCAGCGTCAGGACATGATGCTGCCCACTGGGCTGCAGTTCCATAGGAGATGTCTGGCCCAGAGATGATGGGGTCTTGAGCCTCCTCTAGAAGAGAAATGTTTTTGGTTTATTCCAAGACGTCTTTTAATAGATATTTTCTGTTTCATTCTACTTTTATTGCAAAGAAAGATCACTGTAAGCACAAAATCCTCTCAGCCTGCAAACTTTGTGTTAAATATTTTCTTTCATTTCTTTTGACACATTTTCAACTAAGAACACACAAAGCAAAGTGAATTCACTTCTTCACAAAGACATCAATCTCTTTTAGAGACATTCATTTTCCTTAAAATAATGGAAAACCGGCACTTGCGTCCGATAAAGAGGACGGCAGCAATGACAGTAAATGGTGGGCGTGATATCGAGGAATTGGAACAGATCCGACTCTCTTATTGGTCGACTTTATCTTCCTGTTTACATTTAAAAACCGTTTGTTTTTTCAAGGTTAATTTTAACCACCCAGATACTCGTATTAAATGAATTTCTTAGAGGCAGCAAAAGTCAGAAATTGGGAGAATTCAGTTCCAGTCAGAAGCCATCAGCCACTCCTCAAGTCAGCCAGCCACTCTGGCTCGTATGCACACTACTGGAAGTATACTGGTCTTTTATGGGTCCTTAATAAAGTCTAGGACCCTTTGAGTTCTGACGGTTCTGTTGCCGGACGCTGAACCCCAGACTGCCATCTCTGAGCTGGTTTTTCTTTTGCTACTTGTTGTCTTCTCTTCCTGTTGGAAGGCATCAAGTCAGTCTGACTTGTTTAAAGCAGTTTTCTTTTTCTCCACACAGATCTTTGTCTGGCTCAGCATCTCTACATCTGTGTGTTACCACCAGCACATGGGGGTTGGTTGGAGCTGCTGGTGGGTTGTTAAAGGTTCACAGATCATCCATCTGGGGTTGGAGAGGAGGGGGAATGACTCTGCTTTTTGTTCTAGTGTTTCCAGCTATCCAGTCACGCTGGTTTGCCATCACACAACCCCCGTCTCTCTCCCAGCATGCCCCTGAAAAACATCAGGTAAACAAAGAAACAAACATAAATGAACCATTTCAGAACCAAATGTAGTCAAAGATTGAATGTAAAAGTTGTATCTGAGAAGATGTAGTTTCATGAGATCCAAAAGATTTAGTCTTTGAAGAGTTCCTATTGACTGTGGCCTCCTTGAAAGTCCACAGCTTTGTGTCAGGACGCACCTCTGGGATGTAAAGAGCAAAGGAAAGAGCGGTTGAAAGAGAACTCCCAGAGAGGACCCCATTGCACTAGTTCTCTAGTGCATCTACTAAAATTGGAACGATACAGAGAAGATTAGCATGGCCCCTGCGCAAGGATGACACGCAAATTCGTGAAGCGTTCCTCATTTTCTCTTTTAAAAACCAATTTCACCCATGTCTGTGCCTTTATTTAGAAAAAATAAAACACTAAATGAGAGAAAAAGTCCTTTTATTGATCTTTTTCTCATTTCTTTTTCAGACAAATTCATAGCTGAGAATGTAAAACAAGAAAAACCAAACAAATGAAATCAACAAAGCAGAAACCAGGCAGAAGAAGTCTGACATGCTTTATTTGGAAACACTTGTATCCCATCTTTGTGCTGATTTGGTTTTTAAAAGCTTTTTTTTGAGTCACTTTGATTATATTTAGATTATTTGAGAAGCTGAAAATGTGCAAAATCTGTTCAAAACCAAACAACATAAGAAAACAATCCAGGTTCCATTCTAAAAAGAGTTTTACCTTTGAAATTTGGTCTTATTCTGTTGAAAAAAAGTCTCATTTTAAAAGTCCTTTTTTTTTATTTGAAAGAATTCTCATATTACAAAAATAGCACAAACCGCTTACATAAAAGATTCTATATAGATTTCATGGACTTTAAAAAACTGGGGATGTGCAGAAAAACGGATTTGGCGATATATCGCGATATTCATTTGGCGATACTTGTATCGATTCCAAACAATATTTGCTGTTGGAGACCACTGACAGACCTCTGACCTCCACCAGGGCCATGGCCAGCTTCAGGACATGATGCTGCCCACTGGGCTGCAGTTCCATAGGAGATGTCTGGCCCAGAGATGATGGGGTCTTGAGCCTCCTCTAGAAGAGAAATGTTTTTGGTTTATTCCAAGAAGTCTTTTAATAGATATTTTCTGTTTCATTCTACTTTTATTGCAAAGAAAGATCACTGTAAGCACAAAATCCTCTCAGCCTGCAAACTTTGTGTTAAATATTTTCTTTCATTTCTTTTGACACATTTTCAACTAAGAACACATAAAGCAAAGTGAATTCACTTCTTCACAAAGACATCAATCTCTTTTAGAGACATTCATTTTCCTTAAAATAATGGAAAACCGGCACTTGCGTCCGATAAAGAGGACGGCAGCAATGACAGTAAATAGTGGGCGTGATATCGAGGAATTGAAACAGATCCGACTCTCTGATTGGTCGACTTTATCTTCCTGTTTACATTTAAAAACCGTTTTTTTTTAGGTTGATTATAAACACCCTGATACAATTTTGCGATATTCATTTGGCGATACTCGTAACGGTATTAATGTAATTATTTATGGACGTCCTTCAGCGTCTGACTCTTGTTTCCCACTTAAACCCCTGGCCGCTAGTTGGCAGCACCGCCCACTGAGCCTCTTTGAGGAAGCTCTACACCACACAAAACTACTCAGCCATGGGACAGATAGAGCTGTGGGTGCTGGTCTGTCCCTCATGGTGCACCATAGGCTAACATTCATGGCCACCACCTGTCTATTGAGCTGTGATTGGCCCCTAGGCTGATAAATAGGCAACTGTGGGAGTTCCAAAGTGTGATTGTTTTAACTGAACTATGGGACATCCAGGATAAAAACTTGATCCATTTTCTAAGGAAGAAGCTGAACCTGCAATGATAGTTTCCTTTTTTTTGCTACAGGAGTGACTGTTTTGTGCAGACAATGGCTGTAAGTTAACCCCAGAGGAGGTGGAGGAGGAGGCACGGGCCCTCGTCTCCAGTGAGGGTGGGGATATCAATAACCCCACCCTGGTGCTGAGCCGGTGGAAGATCCAGTTCGGTACATACCAGGACAAGACCTTCCACTGTTAGCTGGAAAACGATGTGGGCTACTGCCGTCAACCTGGTGTCCTCCCACCAGGAGGAGCGAGAGAGGACAGCGTCTCAGTCCCCACTGATGGTCAACAACGTGATTGTCTGAGGTTCATTTCTCTTAGTTCCAAGTGTAATGGCTTTAACAGAACATTTGGACCTGCAGGACGGCCTCATCCGTTACTCCTCAGCCTACCCTGACTTTGTAGAGGCGGTCAGGTTCCACCAGGTGTTTGAGGAGGCACGGGTGAGGTCTCTTCAGCCTGGGCAGGAGGGACAGACCCTTTTGGGCTTTGGGGACTTCCAGTTCGAGACGCTGCAGAGCCTGTACGAGTCTGAGGACCCCAAGAAGATCCGGTACTTACTCACTGAGGATCACATGTTGTAATGCAGTTTGTCATCATATGAACAGATGGGAAATTTTAGCTTTAGATGACAATAACACTAGATTATGAGAACATGGAGAACAACATTTTTTGGTGTTGCACCTGTGTCCCCTCACTGTAGTTTCTACTTGTTTGGTTTCTTATCTGGTTTGTCAACTACTTGCAGAGGAAGGCTCCTGCTCCAGGAACACAGATGGAGAATGCCGTACACTTCATCAAGGCCAGGGCCAGACAGAGCTGCTGCTGCTGCATCTGCTGCTGCAACTACCACCTCTCCCAGCAGAAGCAGCAGCTCTGCATCAGTTTCATCAGGCCTGGCAGCCAAATCTGCACTGAGGTGAAATATTTCAGTCTCAAAGCTGTTCACTGCAGTGTGTCTGCTTTTGTTCTAATAAATGGTCATTTAACATCCTATTTTTTAGATTTACATCTTTTCTCTGGTTGGCGTTCTCTGTCTGTGGTGGAAATTCAGATGGTTAAGGATTTCACTAAACCTGCTGCGTACACAGGTGAATAACTACAAAAGAGGCCAGAGGTGTAGATCTGACTTTATATGCCAGGTACCGGGACAGACGGCCTAGAGCAGGGGTCGGGAACCTATGGCTCGCGAGCCACATATGGCTCTTTTGATGTTCACGTATGGCTCGCAGACAAATCTTTATTTATACCATTTTTTTTTCATCAGACCAGTCCTTCTCATGCGCGATGCGATGCCAGAGGCGCGCAGTAGTATCGGTGCTTGGAGAGAAAAATCTGCGCCAGCACTCAGTTTACTATTATCTACTATTTCACAGAGTTTATTCCAGCAGGAAACCTATTAATTGCCGTGCCTAAACCTGCGCGCTCCCGTCTCTGAGAAAGAGCGCGCAGATGAGGGGACGGGATGTGAGGAAGAAAGCAGAGGGTGGGCTTTCTTCCACAGGCAGCAGGTGAATCGCGCAGGGATTGTAATAACGTGAAACCCGCTGTACGTCACTCACTGCAGTGTGTGAGTGTGTGTTTGTCTCCACGTCTGCATGTGAGTCTTTGTCACATCTCCAGAACATTCAGACCTACGATCACGTTTAAAGTCTCAACGCCTGCATGAAGCAGAAACTCACCACGTATCAACCAGACTAGACCATCAGCAAAACCACCACGAGAAATACTCATCATTTATTAGCAACAGCATAACGATGTTATTAAAAAGAATCCACAGACTTATTGTACTTTAAAAGTGTTGAAATTACATCAAATGCTCACATTCACTTGTATTTTTCGTTTTAAACATATTGTAGTGGACTGAGTTGGGTCCGCTGTTGCGCCGCGTTAAAAGTTCTGGAGTTCATTAAACACATCATGCAGAGATCTGATTGGCTCTCAGTTCTGTCGCTCAGCCTGTTGTTAGGTAGTTTGGACCAATGGGGTTCAGCTATGGGCCGAATAAGAGAAATGGGAGGGATGGAGCGGGAGCAGAGGAATATAAAGTTGGGAGAAGCGCTCTCGTGTCAGCGGGAGAAATTGAAGAGTTACTGTATTAATTTTACGGCGTTTGCTGCGGTCTATTGTAACCAGAATAAGGAACCTTAAAAGAGGTTAAGTCTCCGTGCCTCAGTGTGGGACAGGGACGCTACATTATTGTATGGCTCTTTCGAAATTACATTTGAAAATATGTGGCGTTTATGGCTCTCTCGGCCAAAAAGGTTCCCGACCCCTGGCCTAGAGGGCGCTTCAAGGCCGCGAAGGGGAGGAGCTCTTCCTGTCCTGGGAAGGACACTTCCCACTGAAATAATTTCAGACACCTTTGTCATTGTTTTACAGATGTTTCTGTCAAGTGACAGAATTTGAATGTTTTTGTTGTGATTTCCCAAGGCGGGGCTCGAACTCACGACCTTTTGCATGGCAGCAAGAGGCCCCCCTTTCCCTCTCTTCCCCCCACAGAGAAGAATGGGCAACACCCGCCTATGTTCTCTGTTCCAATTGTTCTAAATGTTCCAACTTCTCAACCAATCAGATGGCAGCATTTGTTCCAATTACAAGTAGCAAACTTCAGGCGTCCAATCAGAGTGCCGGATTTGTTCCAATTCATAGATCCCGCCCCCCGGCTTTTACGGTCATGGCTGCCGTTGTCCTGGTCGGACGCGAGTGCCGTTTTTCCTTTTATTCAACGAGAAATTGACGGTTTTAAGTGCCGAAATGATAGTGATATGTTTGTGGAAAAGTTTCATCCTTTTTCTATGGTGTGTTTTTAGTAAAAGATGTGCTATTAGGTTGTAAAACTGTCACTTTCTGCTTCGTTTTTTTTTCTCCTGCGAGTTTTCTCATTTTTTATAGACCCTTCAAATTATGTATCTAGTATACATTCTGGAGAAGTTATATGAACACATGCTGATGCACGGATTTTAAAACGATTATAAGGCTGCAAATAAGATTATAGGGCTCATTTCACGACTTTTAAAGGTTTAGAAAGGAAGAATGGTGGACCTGATGATCTGCTTTCCTCTGGAAGGACTTTTTAGATCCACAAGGAGGAAGAACTCTTCCTGTCCTGGGAAGAAGAGTCTCCTACAGTTCTGTGGAATCCCAGGCTGATGGTTGAAACTGGACTTCAGTTGTTTCAGCTGAACCAGAGGACCCCGTCACAGTGCTGAGAGCTCCAACTTCTGCAGTCTGCTGTTGTTTCTTTTCCTCAAATCTCAGCATCTCTCTGTGTCTCCAGGTTCTTCAGTCGGCAGAAAAAGTGGGAGAGGGCTGTGATGGAGCAGGAAGCTGGACTCCTTCCTGCTGCTCCAGCTGTTTCCCTGCAGCTGAAGGGCTGTCCTTGGTTCAGGTGGGACAGGGACAGCCCTTACGACTGCAAGCTGCCAGAGGAGAAGCTGCTTCTGCCAGCAACACGTTCCAGTGATGAATCCTAGAAGCTCCACCACCATCACCTCCTCCTCCTGAGCGTGTCCTCAGGACCACCACCTTCAGAAGAGGAAAGCGTCAGAAGCAGCAGCTGCAGCACCAGAAAAAGACCTTCAAGCAGGGACAAAGGTCCGCCCACAGGTTGTGCAGACCACCTGCAGAAAGTGTGGTCAAACCCGGATTTCTGGGACGTCTTACTGCGCAGCTGCAGATGGAAAGACTGTGGATGAACGGAGGGAAGAAATGAAAAGATCCAAGGACCACTAAAGACTATTTAAAAATAACATATTTTACATATTTTTGATTGAAAAATAAATAAAATGTTCTTGGTAAGGTTGTGTTCTGTTCTTGAACAGGTAGTAATTTGGGTAAAAATGAGTTTCCATGAAGGTTTGTCACAACATAGTTTATTGAAACAGAACAGGATGGGATGAAGAACTCTATAGAAGTTATTCCAACTTATTTAATGAATAAGCATAAATCTTTGCAATAAATCTAGACAGATGAGCTGCATTTACAAACTATAAATGATGTTTCTGAAGTAAAACGTGAGCAGAGATGAAAACATTTGATTAACACTAAAAAAAAAAGAGTCTTCCTGATGAATTTTAGCTCCATCTTCTCTCAAAGCGTTTTCTTTTTCAAATAATGAATCCCTTCAGACAATTTCAGGTTGTTGAAAAAAATTGATAAAGAAGCACAAAACATCACAAACTGTTGACACAAAGGCTTCACATCACTTTGAGGCTCTGATTGTGTCTTAGATCATCAAAGCAGCTCCATCCAACATCTGTCACCATCAGAGACATCATGTTACCTTTAATACACAAAATGACACTTTTTCCCACTGAAATAATTTCCAACATCTTTGTGATTATTTTCCAGATGTTTGTGTGAAGTGACACAATTTGAATGTTTTGTTGTGATTACCCAAGGCGGAGCTCGAACTCACGACCTTGTGCACGGTAGCAGCCCCCCCCCCTTCTCCCCCCTTCCCCCCACAGAGAAGGGTGGGCAACATCTGCTGATTATAAACAGATTATAACGCAAAGCAGCTTCATTACTAAGTAATCCATGAGCTCTTTCTCATTTAACAACTTGTTAAAAGTTTCTAAGGAAAAAGCTGAACCTGCAATGATAGTTTCCTCTGTTTTGCTACAGGAGTGACTGTTTTGTGCAGACAATGGCTGTAAGTTTACATTTCCTCTGACATATTTGGTCTTTCCAACTTCTCATCAACATTTCTGGAGTTTTTTACTCGTCTTTGCTTTGTTTAGACTGAACATCCAGTGTTCAGGAGAGCACCAAATGGAACTCTCCTTTTAAAAGCCTCAAATGAGCCACAACTTGGCGACAGACAGAGCTGCTGCTGCTGCTGCATCTGCTGCTGCAACTACCACCTCTCCCAGCAGAAGCAGCAGCTCTGCATCAGTTTCATCAGGCCTGGCAGCCAAATCTGAACAGAGGTGAAATGTTTCAGTCTCAAAGCTGTTCACTGCAGTGTGTCTGCTTTTGTTCTAATAAATGGACATTTAACATCCTATTTTTTAGATTTACATCTTTTCTCTGGTCTGCGTTCTCTGTCTGTGGTGGAAATGCAGGTAAAAGTGAAGCAGCTTGTGGGCAGACCTGCATTTCCAGGTACTTTAGAAATGAACAGTCAGAGTAGAGTGTAGATCTCTTCATGTGATCAGTGATTTCATGTGGTATCGTGGTGTTTTCAGTCTCCTCTGCAGCACCTGCTGCTTCATCCAAAACCTTTATGAAGCCTATACGGATGAAGAGCTGGTCAGCGCTGTAGTTGACATAGAGTGTAAGTAACAGAACAGACACATTCATAGGTCAGGTTGGACACATTGATGTGTCAGATGATGTTAACTGCTGTTCTTCTTCTATTTTCAAATAATTCTGTGATGGGAGATGAACTGGAAACAGAACAGTAAGTTTGTGTTTGGTTCAAAACTTTGCTGAGGTCTAAGTGCTGCTTCTCACTGAGCTTCAGCTTCATCATAACTACTAGATGATCTGCAGCCAATGAGTTATATCACTAGAGGAGACATCACGTGATTCCTCATGGGAGGAGAGCTCCGCCATCTTGGTGAGGTCAAGTCACTGCTGCAGTGCATGCATGTGAACACATTTTCTGGGAAATTCCCTGTCATTCTGCGGGTTTCAACAGCCAAAATCAGAGAAATGAGTCCATGAAGGAGGAAGGCAGAACATTTGACAGGTAAGTACTATAATTCTTTCCTTTTAATGCTGCAGGGGCTTCATTAATAGAACACATGTTGACATGCATGATGCTGCAGGGCTATTATCAACATGTAGGCATAATGTTCATATAATTTGCTGTCGACATAAATGTAAACTTTATTGTCTTAAACCTGTATACAGTAAACTAGGACTAGGCTATTATAGTAATATAGATTTATACATTTCTGACTCAGTGACTGAACTTTTCTTGCAGGTTTTCAATGGACTCAGACTTGAGGAAAAAGTGGGTCTTAGCTATCAAAGAGCTAACCCAGATGGATCACTGTGGTACCAACTAGCAGTACAGTCTAGCTGCATTCAAAACAATTTGTGGAAACCGATTTTGATAAGACTGACCAGACTTTTCACTTGAAACCTGGCACAATACCAACTGTGTTACACCAAATTGATCACTCACATTGTCAAGTGCTCCAGAATTGTTTGCATCCCCTGCACTTGAAAGGGGTTCTACCTTGCTTTTCAGAAAGATGAAGCAGGTTTCCACTCAGATTGTTTCTCTTTTAACAAGGACGTCTCTGACCACACCTTTAGAGTCTGGGTTCGTTTTGATAACTCTGCCCAACTTGAACTGTCCTCGCAAAGCATTTTGATCACACACCCAAACAATGTCTCCCACAGCGACATTCCTTTGAGTTGTGTGCCACTTACTTCGAATGAAGAAATTGGGGCCCGCCAGTTGACTCCAGGTCCTCCAAAACTTTGATACTTGTTTCTGCATCTCAATGAATCTTTTATACGGGTAGTTGTTGAAGTCAAACGTTCTTATATCACCACTCAGAAAGGATCTACCGTGAAGGAGAGAGTTAGGTGTGATGTAAAGAATGTTCTCCTCTCTGCTTTGCACTTGTGCATCAATTGGGCGATTATTTGCTAAATTGGCTGCTAACTGAAGGGTTGTGTAGAATTCACTGAAGCTTAAATTTGACTCTGCTCCAAGGGACTGCAGAGCCCGTTTTAAGATCTTCACAGCCGCTTCAGCAGCGCCGTTGCGGTGGGGGGAGTCTGCTGGGTGCAATTTCCACAAGAAAGTTGTTCCATTCTTGGCTGCCAGTCTCTCAATTGCTGGTTTATCTAAACTGTCCAAGTAGGAGTTTATTTCTTCGAGGACTGACTTTGCACCTACAAAGTTTGTTCCTGGGTCAGACCACATTTTCTTTGGATGTCCCCGAATCGCTGTGAATCTTTGGAATGCCATTAGGAAACTCTTCGTTGACATAGAATTTACTAGCTCTGCATGGATTGCACGGCTTGCCATACAGCAGAACACAACCCCCCATACCTTCATGGTTGTTCTTTTTTTAATGTCATCTTTGACCATATAAGGGCCAAAAAGGTCTGTGGATGTGAAAGCAAAAGGGGCGGTTTCACCAGTCCTCTCTATAGGTAAATCACCCATCACTTGTTGGCACCTTTTTGCTCTAAGCTTTCTGCACATACAACAAGAATCAACAGCTTTTTGAGCTAGTCTTCTTCCTCTAATCACCCATGCTTGCTTCCTCATCTTCAGAAGGGTAGCAGCAACACCAACATGGCCGTCTTTGTGAGCATCTCTTGCTATGAGGGTGGATAACCAAGCACCATTTGGCAGGAGCGGTACAGCAACTTTGTCTTCTTCAAATGCTTGGATTCTGCCACCACAAAGCAGTAGTCCAGAATTTTTATCCCTGAAAGCCACAAGTCGATTGGTTGTTGAACTGGGGAATGAGTCTCCATCTTGAGCAGCTAACATTAGGTCTCTTAGTGCATCCTTTCTTTCCTGTACAGTGATGGTCCCAACAGAAGTAACAGCCTCCCACTTTGAGCCATCCAGGGGCCGTATCAGTTCCAGAAATCTTTTGGCTGCCCTCCATAACAGCGCAGTTGCACAGACCAATAGATTGAGACTACTGAATCGATGCATCTCAATTAGACGTCCTGCAGTTGATGGAGGCCTTTGTACAACTTGATTCTGACTTTTTGCGAGTTTTGAATCTTGCCTTGCTTTGGTTTGAGCTCTTGTCATTAGAGCCGTGACATATGCCTTCTTTTGTAGCTTGGTAATTTCCTCTTTAGCTTCAGTTGCCACATCTCTAGCTGATTTTAAGGGCCACTCCTCTTCTGGGAGGTACAAAAATGGTGGACCTCTTTGCCATTCTGATTCTTCTTTCAGGTTGTCAGAGTCTGCTCCACGAGTGAGAATGTCAGAAATGTTTTGGTGTCCTTGAATCCACCACCAATCTTCAACATTTGTTGTTTCTTGTATCTCTCCTATCCTGTTGGCAAAAAAGGTCTTGAAACCATAGCTTTCCCTCTGAATAGCACCGAGAACCGTCTGGCTGTCGATGATGTGGTAAAACCGCCTGATGTTTATTGCAGTTCTGTACAAAATATTTTTTCAGTCGGGCTGCAAAGACTGCGCCACAAACCTCAGCCTTGACTGCTTCTCCTTTGTGGTCAAAGGGGGTTAACTTTGCCTTTGCTTCTACTAATCTCACAACTGGTCTTTGTGGACTGATCCATCTCAAATACATAACAGCTCCATAAGCTTGCTCACTTCCATCAGAAAAGGTAATAGCACAAGTGTCTTGCAGGGCATCAGTGGGGGTCAGTGCCCTGGGAAATGTCACATGAGCCAACTTAGTATATTCTTTAAAAATGTGGATTGCCTCTTCTCTGATGTTACAAGACAAGGCTGTATCCCAAGTGTCTTTTGCATCTGTTGATGATGTTTTAGCTTCCTGAAATGCACGCCGTACCAAGATGGCACCTTTTTGTTTAACTGGTACGGCCAGACCAGCAGGATCATACAATGTTGCTATCTGGCTTAGGAGCACTCGTCTTGTGAGGGGATCTGGTGTACCGTCCTTGACCTGTTCTTCTGAGAGATCTTGACCAAGACGGATCTTTTTCTTCTTTTTAGAAAAGTTGATGGCTACCATGACGTGTAATGTGTCGTTGTCTACATCATAACCGTAGCCAAGGGCTTTGTTCTCATCCTCACTCATTTGGTTGGGTAAAATCATTGCCTTGGGCACCTTCTTTACATCCATTTCTCTTCCTCTGTTTTGACCAGATATCACCCAAGGCTTAAGGTGGAACCCGCCAGCTTTAAGGATGTTCTCCACATTTGTTGTGATTGTGTATAACTCACTCAGATCGTTGTGGGAGGTAAGTATATCATCTACATAGGTATCCTCTTGAAGGATACGCCGTTCTTCTTTGAAAAGATTGAACATAGGGAGGTTAGCTGTTTCTCTCATGGCCAGCTGAGCAATGCAACCTGCTGGTTTGTCACCAATGTTGACCCTGGTAACTGCATACTCCTCGATTTCTTGTTCTCTTGAGTCACGCCAGAGGAAACGATGCAAGTGTTTTTCTCTTTCTTCGAGCCAGACTGAGTTATACATCTTTTTTATATCACCAAGAGCAGCAAACTTCCCGCTTCTGAACCGAAGGATTACACCACGGATTGGATTCAACACATCCGGGCCTTTCATTAGCAGGTCATTTAAACTTAAACCTCTAAACTTCTGACTGCTGTTCCATACAAGCCTCACTGGAGTTGTTACAGAATGTGGATTTGGAGCAACCAGGTGACTAATATACCACACAGGACCAGACCAGGAAAGGAGCTCATCACTGGATATTTTGACTGCAGCTCTTCAGGCAATCATTTCATGAACTTGTTCTCTGTAGGTAGCTTTCCATTTGGGGTCTTTAGAGAGTTGCTTTTCTGTCTTTAGGAATGTGGCTTCAACCCCTTTTCTGTTGTTTGGAAGTGTTGTAGGATCTACCAACCAAGGATAGCTGCTGTGCCAGTGTGGTTCGTTGCTGTGGTCATCATTTAACACATAGGTCAGACCATTTTTCACAACTTCCAACTCTCTCTCCTCTGCAAGAGTCATATCCTTACCCCCTGGCTGGCAGTTACCACACTGACACCCTCCGCATTTTGGATCACATGCTGCTCCAATGCTGTCCCATCTCCACCATCTTAGGAAATCACACCTTTGGGTACAGCAGGAACTTCTGGCAGTGTGGCCTCCAAAGCCATCTCTGAGCTCTTCGTACCTTTCAGTAGCTGACTTCATCGAGCGTGCAAAGTGAGTTTTAGACATGTGGGTTTTCAACGCAAGTTCCTCAAACAGTTCAGGGTGGGTGCCACCAACAGTCTTTCCTAAAGGTCCATCCCACAGTACTAGGTCACCAATTGATTGAATCCTTTGGGGGGCGAGCCTGCCTTCTTTATGACTGATGAGTAAGTCTATACTTCTAGGTCTTTTGAGTTCATCCAGTTTGACCTTTGGAAAAAATTTGGAAAGCTGTCTTGCTGAGATATGTTGTTCTATGTTTGTTGTGGTATTCATTGTTCCGGATACAACGTTGCAGAAGGCATTTTTACACTGCTAAACCAGTTCAGGTGAGAGTTTAGACAGAAACTCTTCTTGTGCTTCTGTGTTTTTGACACTTGTTGATGTGTCTTTGCTTGCCTGTGGTAGAACTCCAGTTTTCGGACAAAGATAATAATGGTGGCTTGGACAAATGTTACATTCCGGTTTCCTACACAGAAATTCAGAGGTACACAAGATGCTTTTGTCATGCACTTCTAAACACCTGCTGCAAGCTCCAACTCTATTTACTGCCTTTTCCCGGTCTGTTGAATTCATAAACTTGAACTTCTTGCAGAGATAAAGTTTTAGAGCATGCCTTGGATCACCGCACACTCCACAATTGGGCATACTGTTGGCCACTCTTGTTCTGGCTTGTCTTGACTCTGGTTTGATGTCGTCCCCTTGAAGTTGTTCCAACTGTTCATAAATGTTCTCTTGTCCTTTCAAGAACCGTAACAGAAAATCAAAGCGATTTTCAGATGTTTCATCATCGGATTTATAAGAAACGTACATTAGCCACTCCTTTTTCAAAATGTCTGGTAACGTGCTTTCAATGGTCTTTGTCATCAGGGGTTTTTTTAATGCTCCTGTGTCACCAAGATCTTGAAGGTCAGTCAAAGATTTTTCAACAATCTGGATCAAATTTATTATCTCCCTTGGCTCTTGGCCCCTAATGGGTGACAATTTTTGAACCTCTTTCACAATTTCCATGGCAATGGTTGCACGGTTGCCAAAACGGTTTTTTAGAACATGGAAGATGTCATCTGCAGTCTTGTGAGAAGTTAGACCCAAGTCTTTAACAATCCTGTCATCTATGCTATCAAGTAGCTGAAACTTACGAATCTCTTGTGAGCCCGATGGTTCTCCTTGTGTCTGTAGAGCCTCCCAATCTTTCCACCAACGATAAAAGTCCTGTTTGTTTCCTGAAAACTTTGGCAAAGACATAGGCTTCAACTTGATAAGCGGTGTTGTAAATGAAAGTGCTTGAGTTGAAAGAACAGAGGCTCTTCTTTCATCTTCTATAACTTTGGCTTGAATAAAGTCTACTGTTTTGGAGACAAGATCAGGAAATTGATGCTCTAGTACTCTAAGTCTTTCAGTAATGTCTCGACCCTCTGGTTGAGGGACACAGCGTTGCCATTTCCCAAAGGTGATCTTTGCTGTTTTTATTAGTCTTTCAAGGTGGTTCAACATGAAATCATAGGAATCTTTACTGATGGTAGGTTGGGCAGTTGATACTTTATTTAGTCCTCTTTCTGCATTTTCCAATGCAATGTTTATCTCTGGTTCTGCAAAGTCCACCCAGAGTCTTTCTTGAAGTAGTCCTTTGGCTTCTTTTAGTTTTCCTTCACACTCTTCAACTGTTTTTCCCAGGTCAGCTCTTGATCAGGAGTTAACCTTGGGTCTTTAGTGCCTTCAGCTTCTGCAAGCCATTCTGCTTCAATATCATCATTGGTGTCAATCAATTTGTTAGCATCTGAAATCAGTTTGAAATAGAAATCCTGCAATTCTTCTGCTGTCAGTTCAGCATATGCCCTTTGCACACTGTTTACAGTCTTTGTGAATTGTCTTTTTGCTGTAGTTCTGATCACTTTCGGTTGCTCAATAGAGAATGACTCAGCCATTTTAAGTTGAGTCGAAGGCAGGACTTGAGTTTAGCTGCAAAATACTTGCATGGTGAAGTGGTGGTTTTTCACTGTCAAGTGCTCCAGAATTGTTTGCATCCCCTGCACTTGAAAGGGGTTCTACCTTGCTTTTCAGAAAGATGAAGCAGGATTCCACTCAGATTGTTTCTCTTTTCCTCTCTTTTATTTTTGAAGTCATGTGAACAACCAGGTGAAAAACCTTCAAACACAAGTGAAAATCTGGTGATTACCATAACAATTATCACAATTAATACAATTTTCAAAGCATAAATATAAAGAACAGATTATTCTAGTCAATCAAACAATTCATGCATTACTACAGCCAAAAGAAATGTCTGACTCTTACCAGCTGTATCTTCGCAGGCAAGATGTTTTCTTACAGAACAATACAAAGCTGCTGCTTTTCTCTCTGGTCAAATGTTTCTGAGCACTTTTATATGCTCCCACTGACAACAATCAGCTGCTTTCCTTGTTATCTCAATTGTTCCCACCTGGTGTGATTGGCGCCAGTGGAGCAGATCAGCAAAACCAAACAGGTCCCTGAGTTTACCGCAACACACATGAATCAGCAGTAAATCTATTGTTTTTCTTTGTTTTTTTAAAGTGGAAAATCTGTTGTTGACTTTTGGACTTATTGTTGACTTATTATTGATTTATTATTATCATTTATTATTATTGACCTATTATTGATTTATTTTTATCATTTAATATTATTATTGACTTACTATTGATTTATTATTATTATTGATTAATCATTATTATTATTACTGACTTATTTATATATTATTATTATTGACTTATTGTTGGGCTTTTCTAAATAATTTAAATTAAATTTCAAAGAGGTCTAAAACTTCAAAATGTTTAAAAATTATTTTAAAAAATTCTTTGTAACATTTTATTTATTAATAAGAAGTCCTGCAACAATGCATTTTTCATTAAAGTTTGAGCTTATAAGGCTGACTGTTTCTCTTATTTAACAGCAACAAGTGATGTATATATATATATATATATATATATATATATATATATATATATATATATATATATATATATATATATATATATTATATATATATATATATATATATATATTATATATATATATATATATATAAATTATACACATATATTATATATATATTTACATGTATAAATATATAGAAATATGAATATATATAAATTATTATAAATTATAATAAACCTCAGTGAAAACTGTTTATATAGAAATCTTTTGACAACAAACATACAATATAAACAGACAGTTAAAACAAATAGATACATCACCTCGTTGGCTACATACCGAGATGGGAGTTAGTCTTAGTGTCTTTCTTGCATCCACACATGGTATCTTTTGCGTACAAACGTGCTGTTCAGGTTTCCAGTCCCTCTATTCTCTGTCTGTTCAATATGTGCACTAAGCGCTCTAAACCCCTTCAGTATTTTCAGAATAAAACATTTATTACCAACATTTATCAAACAAAACACATGAGACTAACAAATGACTGTTACAGATACTTTACAGTGTACCATAGTAATTACATTTCCAAAAGAGAATACCTTTATGCAGATGGAAATTCCCATACGTTTATTCATTTCCGCCCTGGCTAAGGTCAGATTCAAACATGGACTGATTCCAGAGTGGATCCAGGAGCTGTCCAAGGTGCTGACCATCAGCATGGAACGTGACTGTTTTCTAGGAGCTTTCCATGCCATACGACCTTATTTAACTCCATATGTGCTGCTTTAAGTAAAGTCAACTGTAGCATCCCAAGAAGGATTTCTTGGGATGCTACGGATCTCTTTCATTTGCTTGAGGAATCATCGCCTTTTCCTGGATCACCTGTAAAGTAGATGGCACTGATTATAAGAGAGAACCACATGTTCCACATGTGGTTATTCTTACAAAAGTAATGACTGACTAATAGTTGTTTATATCTCAATATAAGTCTATGGAAATTTAGTTTTTTGGAGCCAGCGGGTTCTTCCTGTTTGGGACGTGATGGGGGAGGGGTCACTCAGTCCAGTTCTAATTTACAGTCTATTGTTCTACATGTCCAAACTAAAAATGTTGCTACACTCTCAGCTTCAAAAGCAGGAATGTAACATGGTAACATTTTAATTTGTACAATTCTGAAGAAAATTGTTACATTCATTGACTGTATAAGACAAATCTTTGTCTTTTGCATCTCTAATGTTTAGTTTAAAGAATTGACTGTATATTTGAACTGTACTAAGTGACCCCTCTCCCATCTTGGGAAATGGTAAATTGCGTTTACTTATATAGCGCTTTCTACCCTCTTTCGAAGGCCCAAAGCGCTTTACAGTCACAGACCCATTCACCCATGCACACACACACACACACATTCACAAACTGGTAGCGGCTCCTCTGCTGAACACTGGCACCAACCTCCCAGCGTGTTCCAAACAGGAAGTACCCACTGGCCCCAAGAAGTCAAAATCCCATAGATTTCTATTGACTTGGACCAGTCACTGCCTACTGACCACATCTAGCTCCAACATGGTGGAGTATGTATTGCAAAAAAAGATGAGTGAATTTGTTAAATTTGGTTGGGTGACACCATTCTCACTCTGTCCAGTTTTCATATACAGTCAATGGTTACATTTTAACTAAAGTTAAATTGAATCAATTTAGGGAAAACAAACTATAAATATTTTACCACGAAAAGTATCCTGTTTCACTGATTTTATGTTTTGTACAGTCACCAGTGTGAAGCCTTTTAAGACAACTGTGTTGTGATATCAGGTTATAAAAATAAAATTGAACGGAATTTATTTAAAGACAGAGTATAAAGTCTGTACTTATCTTAGACAATTCTTGGCAGTAAAAACATTATTTTATACCCTATTTCATTTTATACTCGTTTTGTTCACATTTCATTTTCTCGTTGCATCTCTGTGTAGATGTAGTTAGCCATTGTGTTGTACTCTTAATCTTACAGAACCTTCAGGGCAGCTGCACATTTTATAGTATCCTAAAAACAAAAGATTAAAGCACCTAAGGGTCAACACAATGACAAAGAGAAATGTTTGTCTTTTATGTCCTTAATGTTTAGTTTAAAGAATTGACTGTATATCAGAACTGGACTAAGTGACCCCTCTCCCCTCGTGTTCCAAACAGGAAGTACCCACTGGCCCCAAGAAGACAAAATCCCATAGATTTCTTTTGACTTGGACCAGTCACTGCCTACTGACAACATCTAGCACCAACATGGTGGAGTATGTATTGCAAAAAATGATGAGTGAATTTGCTAAATTTGGTTGGGTGATGCCATTCTGTGACTGTAAAGCGCTTTGGTCCTTGTAGGTAGAAAAGCGCTATACAAGTATACGCCATTTACCATTTACCATTCTCACTCTGTCCAGTTTTTATATATAGTCAATACTTAGATTTTAACTGAAGTTAAATGTGGAGTTCCTAAATTTAGGGAAAGTCAATCCAGAATCAATCCCAATGATGGTACACCTTGCCTTACAAAGGAAGAAGCTCTTCTCCTGAGGGTTGTCATTTTCAAATAATTTTAATAATGTTTTTTTTTTTTTTTTAATTCTTATTATACAAACTATAACAATTTTACCACAAAAAATATCCTGTTTAACAGATGCTGCATTGCCGGTTTTAATGTATGAGTGATTTTATGTTTTGTACAGTCACCGGCGTGAAGCCCGTTCAGACAACTGGGCTGTGATATCGGGTTATAAAAATAAAATTGAACTGAATTTATTGAAAGACAGAGTATAAAGTCTGCAATTATGAGACAGTTCTTGGCAGTGAAAACATCATTTCATACTCTTTTAAGTTTTTGTCTACATTTCATTTCTCGTTGCATCTCTGTGTAGATGTAGTTAGCCATTTTGTTGTACTCTTAATCTTACAGAACCTTCAGGGCTGCCGCACATTTTATAGTATCCTAAAAACAAAAGATTAAAGCACCTAAGGGTCAACACTCACCATGAACAGGCCGGAAGTCTGAAAAACAGTAAAAAGATGTTACAGTCACATCATGAAGACTAGAAAATTATATTGATTTAAAATCTATTATTTTTGGATGCTTTGATTTCATTGTTTCTCACCGTTTCATCTCCAACAGCAGTAGAGGAGTCCACTGAGCACCAGGAGGAGAACCACTCCAGCAGCTCCTCCAACAACAGGACCAACTGGAAACTCTGAAGGAGAAACTGAGTAGAAACATGGATCAAACTGACATTCAGGGTAATAAGACTTTGCAGAGAAAAAGTGTTCTCCTCATATGCTACTGTTTTAAAGAAGACTTTCTGGATTAATTTACACTGGGGCTAAAGTTCACAATCTTACCCCTGTTTGTCTGGATCTGTGCTTTGTTCAGCGTGGTCACGATGACTTCCGTTAGTCCAGAGAGCTGGAACACACAGCCATACCTCCTCCAGTCCTCATGTTTGATTAATGAAACGTTCAGCTCTGAGCTCATCTGGAAGGTTCCATCATGGTTAGGTAGGATCTGTCCCGTCTCCACTGCCTCATGAATCTCCTCTCCGTCTTTCCTCCAGAACAGATCAGCTCTGTCAGGGTAAAAGCCAGTGGCATGGCAGCTGACCGGAGAGGAGGGAGTCCTCTGGAGAAAAGATACTGAAGGACGCTCTGCACAAAGAAAATCGATTGAGTTTATTGGAGGAGAAAACACTTGTGGAGTTTCCAGTAGTTTACAACACCACCGAGTAACATTCTCCATCAAAATATTTTGTGAAAATAAACCGAAACAAATCTAATATGTGTGATGCCTCTATTTACATCAAAACACTTTATGTCCCATATGCTGTCACACTCTTTTCTACTTTAGAAAGGTTCAAGCATTAAATTGTCTCATATCTGAATACATGATCAATAACAACAATGAAATGAAAACATGTAGATTGAAGTTACTCTGCAGGGTACTGTGTACTCTTTACTAGAGACAATATTTATGAAGACAGAAGAATGTTGAATCAGTCTTTTACTATTTAAATCCATATGTGCGGCTCTCAGGAAAATTTAGTGTTTTTTCGTCTTTCATTTTCAAATCATTATCATTCACAGCTGAACAACATCCTTCTTCAGATTCTTTGGATTTCTTTCGTTCACCTAAAGAATCATTTTCTTATTCCAGATCACAGAGAAATAATCTACAATGAGCATTAAACTGTTTGTTTTGTAAGCCAGGGAGATGATTTTGAGAGAGAATCATTGGTTCAGCTTCTTCAAACTAAACATGTTACAACACCCTGGGCTACAAAAAGCAGGAATGAAAATGACATCTGATATCCCTTTAAGTTATTGTTCACATTTCATTTTCTGTTTTCTCTCCATGCTGATGTGATTGTGTTGGACTCAGAGTCAAGCAGAACCTGTTAGGCTGCTACACATCTTATATCATTCCAAAAGAAAACAAACAGACTTGAACTGGCAGGGATTCACTTTTATACTCTAAACAAAAAGTAGCTGTAAATGGATGAAAAACATGAACACGTTAGGTCATCGATTGATAGATTCACAGACATTCAGTAAAGGTGGAAATTAATTTTCACTGTGTTTGTGTTGTCTTTAAAGATATCAATTTCCAGTTTATTAATTTTTATTATTATTATTTAAGTAATGATTTTATAGTGGGTTTATTTTTCATTTACAGATTTAAAAAAAATCCTACTTGTGCTTTCTTTATTGTTTCAAAATTTCTACACTTTTTAAAGAGATCATTTTTTTCGGACGTCCCCTGAATGTCTCGGACGAGTCACCTGCTGGAGTCCAGCGTGAAAGGTTGGGATCAGAACGGCTCTCGGTAGTCTATGCTGCTTCTCTGTCCTTCTTCTCCCGAGCAACCTGAGTCCAAATGACGGTGAGGAGCAGATTTCTGCTTTTTGAGCTTCACATAGGCGAGAATGAGAAGACGAGCAGCTCATACGTGGTGGTTAAGATCAAAGAAATTGTAAAAAAAAAAAAAAAACGTAAACGAAAGACGACGCCGGGGCCATGTTTATTACTGTTCGCTTTCTCGAGTGATTAAGTCGATATTACGAGATAATAACAACTGTTTTCGTGATATAACGGTACAAATGTTTTCCTCGTAATGTCGAAAACACAGCTTAATGATGTTTTGTTAGTAAAAAAACACGAAAGAGAATTAATTTTATGTTGCTAACGTCAAAATGGCGGATTTGAAACGAAAGTCGTTTCTGGCCCGATATTTTCACCTAATTTCCATTCCATTCCAGTAATTAATGTTAAACTGCTTATTTATTGCTGACTATTGGAGTTCGTGGTCCTTTTCTCTGTGTATTCAGAAAGCGCTGTAGCGCGTAGAAAAAGTCAAATTCTTTGATAATTTGATCACTTTTTTTAGGACTTCTACAGTATTTGTCCTAAAGCGAGGTGATAAGGACGCGTCTACAACGTGCATTCATCGAATACACTGGTTGGTTCACTCTAAGAAAAACAGTAATAAAATAATATTATGGATTTATGTGGAGTTTATGTGAACAATAATGAGTACTTGTGATGTTTTAGGGGTTATTTATGGCAAATAAGTGAGAAACTGCTATTGTTTGTCTGGGGTGTTTTGGTGTACTTTATTGACGGTCCCTGCCTGCCTCTAGCTTCACGTCGAAGCAAACTCCGGATGTGACTCGTTTTCAGCTTCACCATTGACAAAAATAAAAGATATGGTTTGTAGTTATTTGCTTTTAATTTATAGTTCTTAAAACTTACACAGAACAAATATATGCAACGAACATCCACCGTTTCTTTATATTTATTGAATGCAACGCTTCCATTTAATGACTCGCACTTTCTCTCCAGGTGGAGCGGTGAAACAGCGACACCGTGTGGCAGAACTACAGCAGGTATTTTCTGGATGAAACATGACTTTAGTAGAATTTTACCGCACAGATACTCACAATGTATTTTAAAAAATTCAGAGGGGTCTTATTGCAGAAAAAGCAGGAAATGGTGAGAATTTAGTTCAATCAGGAGCCGATAGGCTTAGCTGAATTTTCTGTTGTCGCTCTCGCTTCCTGCTTGAAGGCAGCAGCAGAATGACGTCAGTCTGACGTGATCAGACCAGTTTTTATGAAGGTAAAAATGTGTCAAAAAGAACGCACTTGTAGATTTGATTTGAGAACTTGTAATATAGAATCTGAATACTTGTGCATCAAAAATCTGCATCTGTGTGTAAAAATCTTCTGGTGTGAACTGACAAATTTCCAATTGCATGTGTTCATTTAGAGTTACAACTTCAAATCTGTGATTCCAACTGCTCAAATGTGCTTCTGCGTGTGCTCGAATCTGCTGCCGCAAATCACAGGTGCGCCACAACTGCGCTCTGAATTCTGACACATTCCTTGCGAGAAACTTGTGTCAAAAGTGATCTGTGTCCGATAATGGGACTAGGGGGGGAGGGAGGGTAAGAGGAGGCGGAGTCAACCAATCAAGAGTGCTGGATTCGCGGCACGTGGCTGTGGCGGACTCAGCCCGCTGAGCAACGGCTGGCCGCTGACTGAGCGAGGGCGTAGCGTGTCGCTGGTACGCAACACCGCGGCCAGCCGCCGAGCTCCGGAGGAAATAAGAAGCAAGGATCCCGCTGACAGACGGCGAGGTCTACGCCTGCGCTCAGCGGAGGAAAGAAGAAGCGAGGATCCCGCTGACCGACGGCGGAGCACGCCTGTCGCTCGCGCCACAGCCGCGCCGTCGCCTGGAACGTCGCGGAGAACGCGTTTATCTAATCTAATATTTCTTTTCAAATGTTTATCAATATGATTTATAGCCCTGGCCCTGTTGTCCTGCTACAACAAAGATGATCATCTTCCTGATCCTGTCCGTTCACAGCCGTCTAGCTGCTTGTCTGCATTTAAAGCACGAAGAGATCACTTCTCATTAAAATGCAGGAGAAAACTAAGTTTTTCTGTAGAAATGCACTTTTAGTTCACTCTCTGTGTTCATACAAAATGATTAAGAGACTTGCTGTCACATTTGAACGTTTATCAGAAGAGTTATTGAAGCAGGAAGTGTGAATCTGTGAAGATCTTTCTAACTGTACCAAGTTCTATGAATCCAGCAC
The DNA here is from genome assembly GCA_023969325.1 of Oryzias curvinotus. Lineage (NCBI taxonomy): Eukaryota > Metazoa > Chordata > Actinopteri > Beloniformes > Adrianichthyidae > Oryzias > Oryzias curvinotus. Next base: position 14,188,774 of record CM043716.1, read on the forward strand.
TCTGATTGGTTGACTCCGCCTCCTCTTACCCTCCCTCCCCCCCTAGTCCCATTATCGGACACAGATCACTTTTGACACAAGTTTCTCGCAAGGAATGTGTCAGAATTCAGAGCGCAGTTGTGGCGCACCTGTGATTTGCGGCAGCAGATTCGAGCACACGCAGAAGCACATTTAAGCAGTTGGAATCACAGATTTGAAGTTGTAACTCTAAATGAACACATGCAATTGGAAATTTGTCAGTTCACACCAGAAGATTTTTACACACAAGTATTCAGATTCTATATTACAAGTTCTCAAATCAAATTTACAAGTGCGTTCTTTTTGACACATTTTTACCTTCATAAGTTTTCTTTTTCTCCACCTGTGAATTGCCTAAAACTGCGCGCTCCCGTCTCTGAGAAAGAGCGTGCAGGGGGGGGGTGGAGACAGGCAGCAGGTGAATCGCGCAGGGATTGTAAAAACATAAAACACGCTGCCCGTCTCTCACTGCAGTGTGTGAGTGTGTGTCTGGCTCCACGTCTGCATGTGAGTCTTTGTCACATCTACAGAACATTCAGACCTACGATCACGTTTAAAGTCTCAACGCCTGCATGAAGCAGAAACTCACCACGTATCAACTAGGGTTGTGCCGATGGATGATATCATCGTCCATCGTGATGGGTGACTGACATCCCGATGGAGAGACACCATCGTGATGCCACGCCCCCGCCACGTTGCGAGTGGACCCCATAAGCCGCGGTTACATGTAAAAAATATTTTGATGGGATCAATGGTCGGATTAGAATCCAACCGTGTACATGGGCCCAGAAAAATGTTTTCAGAATATAAAAACGTTCACTAAGGTCACACTTTCCGTCGGAATAAATCATTCGCACATGCGCAGTAGGGTTTGAAAACCGGAAGGATATAAATTCCGCCGAGCGGCTTTTTTTTTTTCAAACTCTATTGAATGTAACAATTCAATACAAAACTATTTTAAACAGCGCCGAGCGGCTATATTCATTGACATGTCAGCTCGGTAATATACGAGACGATCTTCTAAACGTGCTTTTAATAATGTTACGGTTATTATGAAACACCTGTTCGCTCATCATTTGAATTTTAATCCGTGTGGTCAGTGCTTTTTCTGAACGAAGCCAGGATTAGCAGTATGCTAACACTGGCTAACAACATTAGCTTTGGGTGGCGCTGCATGCTGGCTGCACGTTAAACATGTAAGAATAACATCAGCCTTTATTTAGTCGGGACACGACTGGAAACACAAATCCACGTCAATGTTTGAATGTTTTCTAAGGACTGAGCGACATTTCTGCTTTGAAGCTCAAACCGCTGTGTGTGCTGGCGATCCGAGCTGTGCTCAGACACTCACTTTTAGACCCGGTTCTGAGTTCTGTAGCTCGTACCCCTAGAGCTGCGGGTCGGATCGCAGTCTTAAATCTCCCACACATACCGCTCACGTACCCCCCTTCCCATCAAACACAAAGCTGTAAGTCCGCGCTCCGCCAGTCCACTTCACTAGTTAAGTGCGGGAGCGGACTACTTCTTTTCTCTTTTGTTTGTTACTTTTTTTGTTGAAGTCAATTCCCTCAGTTTATACTGGATCATCGCGGATTAGTCATTAGTTGGGAAATAAAATGAAAAAAGCAAAATAACGAATAGCAGTTATATAAGAACGAAAAATGTAAAAATACCCCCCCCCCCCCCCCTCCCGACGATGTCATCGTCCATCCCGATGGTTGACAGCAAACGTCTTCAACGGCCAATTTAGGGGACATCGCCCAACCCTAGTATCAACCAGACTAGACCATCAGAAACCATGAGAAATACTCATCATTTATTAGCAACAGCATAACAATGTTATTAAAAAGAATCCACAGACTTATTGTACTTTAAAAATGTTGAAATTACATCAAATGCTCCCATTCGCTTCTATTTTTAGTTTTAAACATATTGTCGCGGACTGAGTTGGGTCCGCTGTTGGGCCGCATTAAAAGTTCTGGAGTTCATTGAACGCATCAAGCAGAGATCTGATTGGCTCTCAGTTCTGTCACTCAGCCTGTTGTTAGGTAGTTTGGACCAATGGGGTTCAGCTATGGGCCGAATAAGGGAAATGGGAGGGCTGGAGCGGGTGGGGGGGGGGGTGGGGGGTATAAAGTGGGAGAAGATTCAGGAATTGCTGAATTAGTTGTACGGCGTTTGTTGCGGTCTGCAGTAACCAGAATAAAGAACCTTAAAAGAGGTTAAGTCTCCGTGCCTCAGTGTGGGACAGGGACACTACATTATTGTATGGCTCTTTCAAAAGTACATTTAAAAATATGTGGCGTTTATGGCTCTCTCTGCCAAAAAGGTTCCAGACCCCTGATCTGTGTGTTACCACCAGCACATGGGGGTTGGTTGGAGCTGCTGGTGGGTTGTTAAAGGTTCACAGATCATACATCTGGGGTTGGAGAGGAGGGGTAATGACTCTGCTTTTTGTTCTAGTGTTTCCAGTTATCCAGTCACGCTGGTTTGACATCACACAACCCCCGTCTCTCTCCCAGCATGCCTCTGAAAAACATCAGATAAACAAAGAAACAAACATAAATGAACCATTTCAGAACCAAATGTAGTCAAACATTGAATGTAAAAGTTGTATCTGAGAAGATGTAGTTTCATGAGATCCAAAAGATTTAGTCTTTGAAGAGTTCCTATTGACTGTGGCCTCCTTGAAAGTCCACAGCTTTGTGTCAGGACGCACCTCTGGGATGTAAAGAGCAAAGGAAAGAGCGGTTGAAAGAGAACTCCCAGAGAGGACCCCATTGCACTAGTTCTCTAGTGCATCTACTAAAATTGGAACGATACAGAGAAGATTAGCATGGCCCCTGCGCAAGGATGACACGCAAATTCGTGAAGCGTTCCTCATTTTCTCTTTTAAAAACCAATTTCACCCATGTCTGTGTGTCCTTGTTTTAATACAATATGCTTTAATATGACACATCCAACTAATATTGGACCATTTTTAATAGAGTTCATAACAAAACGTTTCAGGAAAACTCACAAACAGACAAAAGTTTATATGTAAATAATTAAAAAAAAACAGAAACCAGTTAAAACAACAAATATTTGGTGATTAATGTGGTTACTCTGCATAAAACATTTATAAGTGAAAAAATACCTGTAAGATTTTTCAAAATCTGCAGAAAAATGAGAACAAAGGGCTTAAATCAGTAAATATTTGTTTGAGTTACATTTATTGTCTTCAAAAACCAGAAAGAGAAGTTTGAATCTAAATTTTTTTAGCCTTAGATTCTGTAGAATACTTTCATTCTGTGAAAAACTACAATATTACAGTCATCCTGTAATAATACAACACAAGTACTTAGAAGAATCTGCCAAAGTAAAATAATGGGCCAGAATTAACTATTGGTGAGTAAAGAAAAACACCTTTTCACAGTCCATCCCAAAATAATCCAGGTGTTACAGCTGTGAGAACTGCAGGAGTTTTTGTTTTTCTGCTGTTGAGCATAAAATCAAAGCAAAGAAAGAGGAGAAATGTTCCAAGGTGATTATTTCAAAGCCCTCAGAATCCATCAACCTAACTGGAGAGAAGAAGCTGAACTCTTATTTCTGTGTCGATGCCGAGATGTTGGACTGGTCGGTGTTTCTGCTGCAGTTCTAACCTCCATCATGGTTTGTCTTGTTCAGCGGCAGAAATCTGGAAAGACACGGAACGACCAACTGTCCCTGTTGAAGAAGAAAGATGGAGATTCCCTCACTGCTCCATCTGGAGGCTGAAGGAGGTCAGCTCAGGAAGAAGAACATCTCTGCAGTTTCTGGAATACTTCAATCTCTCAATCCTCCTATGGAGTCTGTAGTAGATATTGTCTTTAGATCTGCTGTGGTTCTGAAGGCAAAGATCTAAAGTTATACTTTCATTTTCACTTCTTCTGTCTTTGTTCTCTAAACTGCATCAAGGAGTTTTTGGAAATCGACTGAGGAGAAGAAATTCCTGAGAATTTTGGCACCAAAGTTACTAAACAGAGTTTAAATGATTTTTTGTTTTCACCAACTTCAAAGCAGCACAGCCATTATTTAATGATTTAAGAGAGTTTAAAAGCTCCTCTGAAAAATGTGTATTTAGGAAGTGTTGTCTCTTGTAGTTGAGTGATAAGAACCAATGCCTCATCCCTGCATGGATACAGTTTGGTTAGAATAAAATGTCCTTAAATACAAAACACACTTTTTGAAGTTCAAAAAGAGCCTAAACACTCAAAACATTCCATTTGATTAGTTCAGCATTTGGAAAACATGTTTTTAGCCACTAGATGTGGCTCTGGTAGCTGTTTTGACCGTTCCACATATTGAATCTTTTTTGGAAGAATTGCTCCAAATGGTTCGTTCTCCCAATTGTTCTAATCGACCTCTTCTAGCTTCTGCATTCAAACTTCACCCATTCACTTTTAGTTAGCTGAGCACGTCTGAGTCACTTATTTAGTTTGTTTTTTAATTCCAAATCTGTTCTGTTTCAGCCTCACAAGTTCAGGCTCCTCCTTCTGTTCCCGATGCTCCACCTCCTTCCCCTGTCGATGGCATCTCTGCTGGGATGAGCGGCCAACCGGATACGGTTCTCCCTCTGGCTGGGCTTGAGGAGCAGCCGGCGCCGGTTGTCCTCCCTCCATCTGCTGGCGATGCAGAGGTGATGTGACAGTAGCTGCAGCTTTTTGTGTCTCTGTGTCGCTAACAGCAGTCATAAATGAAAGCTGCTTCATCTGGTCTCTTCAGCTGCTGCCTGAGTCCTGGCGGGCAGCTCTCACTGCGGAGCAGCAGCAGTGGATCGGGCGGGTGCTGTTCACCAGGGACAGCTTGGGGAGGTCTAAGCTCACCACTGAGCTGAATCTGTGGTGGAACCCTCCCCAACCCCGCCCAATCTACCACCAACCTCCCGCGTCCCCTGACCTGTTCTTCGCATGTCAGCTGTTCCTGTGGATGCCTCACAGGATCTGGGGCCTTCAGCTGACATGTCCCCAGCCTTTGTGTGGCGGGCCACTGACGAAGGCTGGGCTGTACAGGACCATCCGGAGGGTTCTGGACATCGACGGCTGGTACCTCATGGCCACGGAGTACCTGGAGTGCCGTCGGTGTAAGAAGAAGGTCGGGGGGTGGTCACAGGGGATCATAAGGCAGCTGGCTCCCACCTACAGCTGCCAGTTTCCTGCTGTACTCACGTACAAGTAAGAGGCAGCATTGAGCCACATGTTAGTTTGTGTGGAAAACTTTGTCTACATGTTGGCATATGGTGATTGTGTTGATGCAGGCTGTCCTGTGACCAAAGGGTGGTTGCACAGCTCAGGTCTCGCACTTTGGGCAACAGTGCCAAGCAGCTGTACAACACCCTGCGGGAGCAGCACTCGGACTCCTGGATGCGGAGAGCGATCCACTACCTTGGCGTCTGCGAGCGGTTCCTGGCCTTGAGCAACGTGGGGGGGCAGTTTCCACCACCTCCACCTATGCCCCCTCTTCCGTCACCCGCCTGGCTGCTGACGGTGTACGGCTACGATGTCCTGATGCGGCTGGACGAGTACAAGGCCAGGATCACGTCCACCTTTGGATCCATCTTAAAAATGGATTCCACCAAGAAGGTTTGGGAATGTTTTCTCCTGTGGATTCTCAAACAGCAGTCTGAGTCTGTTCTGAAAAAACAAAACATCTCTGTTCAGGTGACGAAGAAGCTCGCAGGAGCTGCCTCCGACTCGGCCGCCTGGGTTACCAACGTTGGAAACGAGCACGGTCAGGTCCTCATGAGCGTGCTCACCTGCTCTGAGGGCTCTGAGGGTCTATCGAGGATGGCGGCCGGGCTGATGAGGCGGTATGGACTCGCCAAGGTTCCTCCCCCCCAGCTCATCTATGTGGACCGCGACTGCTGCAGCAGAGACGGCGTGTGCAGGACAGCTGCCTTATTTTCGGTAAGAACTCAGATTCATCATGTTTTTGTTTATGCTGACATGTTGCACACAGTTCAGTCCTAAAGATCTCTCCACGTTTGTCTTTAGGAGTGGGGGCAGCTGGTGGTTCGACTTGACATCTGGCATCTGATGCGCCGCTTTGCGTCAGGTGTCACTACCAAGAGCCACCAGCTCTATCCCAGCTTCATGAGGCAGCTGTCTCACTGCATCTTTGAGGTGGACCCCGGAGATGCCCGCCGTCTGACTCAGGCTAAGCGGTCCGAGCTGGAGAGGAAGCACGGGATGGTCGGAATGACGGATGCAGACGTGGTCCAGAGGGTTTCCAAGGAGGAGTGGAGGCTCCACTGTCGTCGCCGGACACGTGGAGCTGAGGAGACGGCCCTCCTCATCCAAAACCTTCTGGACACCTTCAGTGGCCCGGCAGGACGCGACACCCTGGACATCCCGTTGCTGGATGCTCTCCGCATGGAGGAGATCTGGAGCACCCAGAGGCGGCACCTTAGCTGCATCCAAGACTGGCCGGGGGTGCAGCTCTACACCGAGACTGGCAGGCTGAGCAAGGGCGGGGTCAGCCTGCCAGTTTATCGCTGTGCTAGAGGCTCCACCTCTCTGAAGTCCTTCCACCTCCACCTCCAGCGGTTCATCCCAGGTAACTGCAGATGGTGATCAGTTTGACAGAGTAAATGTGGAAGCTTGGACTTCATTAGAAATTTGCCGCCTGTAAACCTAACCACTGATGTTTACACGGTTCCCTCAGGGACGTCTGCCAGCTCCAAATACTTCCAGGCGTTCCTGATAGATGGACTGGTGAGGTGGAACGAGGACCGAGCAGCAGCTGCTGCACCTCCGGCTGCAGCTGAGGAACATCTGTCGCCTCTCCACTCCTACAGTGGCTACCTCAAGCACGCCCTTAACCAGAAGAGCCAAAGGGTGCTTGGTCTTCAGATGGTTAAGGATTTCACCAAACCTGCTGCGTACACAGGTGAATAACGACAAAAGAGGCCAGAGGTGTAGATCTGACTTCATATCACCCTACAAAAATGACCTGAGCTCTCTGTCGTCACGGCAGGGGAGCTCATCGGGGTGGAGTACCTGTACCAGCAGACGGGCAGCGTGCTTGAGGATGTCAGCCTGGACCCTGACGCTCCGGACGAGGCTGCTGCTGTCACTGCTCTTCAAGAGGAGGATGAGAGCATCGAGGAGGATGAAGACCCCACCATCTCTGGGCCAGTCATCACCTCCTCTGACACAGCAGCCCGGTCAGGTGGCCCAGCTGGCTCCAGCAGGTCTGGGAGCCATCCGGTCCCCCCCACCACCACTGAGGAGGATGTCCGTCCTGGGACCTCGCACCCTGGTCACCATCTCTCCTCAGACTCTGAGGTAAAATCTACAACCCCAGTCCACTATCAAACCATGTGAAGTTGTGTATTTTCAGTAGAATTTCTGTGCTTTGCATTTGCCAATTATCCATTTGCTTCTGTCACAGGAAGAGGTCCAGGATCCGGAGGGTCAGCCAGGATTCCAGCAGAGGACTGTGCTGGAGCAAGAAGCTGGACTCCTTCCAGAACCCCAGCTGCCCCTGCTCCACCCTGAAGCTTCTCCTCCTCCTCCACCATCACCACCTCCTCCTCCTTCTGAGCGCGTCCCCAGGAACACCGCCTTCAGAAGGAGGAAAGCAGCTGAAGCAGCAGCAGCAGCAGCGGAGGAAGGCCGTCCAACCAAAATCCGCCGACAGGTTGTGCAGTACACCTGCACAAAGTGTGGCCAGCCAAAAAGGCTAGACACCGGCCACACACGGATTGCTGGGGTGTCTTACTGTGCAACTGTCGGCGGGAAGAGTGTGGAGGAATGGAGGGAAGAAATGAAGAGGAAGGAACACTGAAGACTTTTTAAAATATATATTTAGTTTTTCTACTTTTGTTTTATTGAAAAATAAATATTTTTGTTGCAAAGCATGTGTTCTTTTATTAAAACAGGTTGTAATTGGAGTAAAAATGAGCTTCCATCAAGGTTTGTCACAACATAGTTTATTGAAACCAAACAGGATGTGAAGATCCATGTTGTTGAATAAATCTGATAAAGAAGCACTAAACAACACGAACTGTTCACACAAAGGCTTCACATCACTTTGAGGCTCTGATTCTGTCTTAAGTCATCCAATCAGCTTAATCCAACATCTGTCACCATCAGAGTGACATCATGTGTGCCTTTAATACACACAATGGCACTTTTTCCCACTGAAATCATTTCCAATGCCTTTGTGTTTATTTGACAGATTTTTCTCTTAAGTGACACAATTTTAATTTTTTGGTTGTGATTGCCCAAGGTGGGGCTCGAACTCATGACCTTCTGCACAACAGCAAGGGTCCGCCTTCTCCTGTAAGGAAGAAGAACTGAACAGTTCACGATTCAAACTTTGAGAATAAATAAAAATAGAAAGGATTTTTAACAGAAGCTGAACTTTGAAAGCTAATCCACAACATGAGGTTTCTGATGCAAAGACAGTTCATAAATCATGTTCAATCAATCAATAACAAAGTGAGTTCACTTCTTCACACATACATTAATCTCTTTTAGACATTTTAAATACTGGATGCTATTTATTTATGTATTGATTTAATAATTAATTTATTTATCTATTTAAATAATGGATAACCAGCAGTTACGTTGAATCATGACGACGGCAGTTAACAGCGGACTTGATATTAAGGAATTGGAACGAATCCGGCTCTCTGATTGGACGCAGCAAAGTTAGATACTAGAAATTGGAACAAATCTGGCATTTTGATCGGTTGATAAGTTGGAACACTCTGATCAGGTCCGTCGGAGGTTGGCTTCCTGTCGCCGAGCAGAAGCTCGCGAGTTCGCGGCCCGCTGAGAGCGGTTGGAACATAAAGGTCATCTGTTGCTGATTCTTCTGAAGAAACAAACAACTTGAACAGAAACGAATTCACTTTTATAGTCCAAACAAAAAGTACCAGTAAATGGATAAAAAAATATGAACACGTTAGGTCATCGATTGATAGATTCACAGACATTCAGTAAAGGTGGAAATTAATTTGTCACTGTTTGTGTTGTCTTTAAGAAGCTCAATATTCAGTTAATTAATTTACTTATTTACAGAATGATTTTATAGTATTTTTTTTCATTTATGGATTAAAAAAATCATACCTATGCTTTCTTTATTGTTTCTAAATTTCTACACTTTTTCAAGAGATCATTTTTTTCGGACGTTCCCTGAATGTCTCGGACGAGTCACCTGCTGGAGTCCAGCGTGAAAGGTTGGGATCAGAACGGCTCTCGGTAGTCTATGCTGCTTCTCTGTCCTTCTTCTCCCGAGCAACCTGAGTCCAAATGACGGTGAGGAGCAGAATTCTGCTTTTTGAGCTTCACACAGGCGAGAATGAGAAGACGAGCAGCTCATACGTGGTGGTTAAGATCAAAGAAATTGTCCCAAAAAACGAAAGACGACGGGGGCCATGTTCATGTTGTTTAAGTAGTTCGCTTTCTCGAGTGATAAAGTCGATATTACGAGATAATAACAACTGTTTTCGTGAGATAACGGTACGAATGTGTTGCTCGTAATGTCGAAAACACAGTTTAATAATGTATTATATTAGTAGAAACAAAACACATTTAATTTTATGTTGCTAACGTTCAAAATGGCGGATTTGAAACGAAGTAGTTTCTGGCCCGCTATTTTCACCCAATTTCCATTCCGTTCCAGTAATTCATGTTAAACTGCTTGTTTATTGCTGACTGTGGGAGTTCGTGGTCAATTTCTCTGTGTATTTGGACGGTCAGAAAGCGCTGCAGCGCGTAGAAAAAGTCAAATTGTTTGATAATTTGATCACTTTTTTTAGGACTTCTACAGCATTTGTCCTAAAGCGAGGTGATAAGGACGCGTCTACAACGTGCATTCATCGAACACACTGGTTGGTCCACTCTAAGAAAAACAGTAATGAAACAATATTATGGATTTATGTGGAGTTTATGTGAACAATACTGAGTACTTGTGATGTTTTAGGGGTTATTTATGGTGAGTAAGTGAGAAACTGCTATTGTTTGTCTGGGGTGTTTTGGTGTACTTTATTGACGGTCCCTGCCTGCCTCTAGCTTCACATCGAAGCAAACACTGCGGTGAAGTTAGTTTTAGGTTGGATATTCGACAGACATTCAGCGCGGCTCTCCAGTGGGCCTTTTAGGGACTGTCAACAAATTTTAACTTGCAAAACTGAATAAATTACTATTACAAAACATTATCATTTTGTGTCTTAGTAAAATGTTTTTCTCATTTTCACATTTTGTCTTAGTAAAATGTTTTTCTCATTTTCACATTTTGTGTCTTACAAATCTATTTCTTTTGCAGATTTTACATCAATTTTTGTATTAAAATTACAGCTGTTCACAAAAACATGTAATACTTTCATCAATAGCTCCCAATACACCTGACCCAAAGATATAAAACATATGCCAAATTGTTGTATGGACATCTCAACATCAGACACACCTCGTTATTTTGTAATAAAAACATTTGTGTATTTTATATGAATTGTTATATCAAAATTCCATAGTTTGCATATGAAAGTGGTCCTTTTTTTCAATACCTCCCAAACCGTACGTCCCAAAAATATGAAACCTATGCCGAATTGTTGTACGAACATCCCAATATCAGACACACCTCTTTGTTTTGTAATCGAAGATGTTATGTATTTTATATGAATTTTTATATCAAAATTCTATAGCTTTGCATATGAAAGTGGCCTTTTTTTTCAATAGCTTCCAAACCGTATGTCCCAAAAATATGAAACCTATGCCGAATTGTACTAAGGACATCCCAACATCAGACACACCTCTTTGTTTTGTAATCGAAGATGTTATGTATTTTATATGAATTTTTATATCAAAATTCTATAGCTTTGCATATGAAAGTGGTTTTTTTTTTTCAATAGCTTCCAAACCGTATGTCCCAAAAATATGAAACCTATGCCGAATTGTACTAAGGACATCCCAACATCAGACACACCTCTTTGTTTTGTAATCGAAGATGTTATGTATTTTATATGAATTTTTATATCAAAATTCTATAGCTTTGCATATGAAAGTGGTCCTTTTTTTCAATAGCTCCCAAACCGTACGTCCCAAAAATATGAAACCTATGCCGAATTGTTGTACGAACATCCCAACATCAGACACACCTCTTTGTTTTGTAATCGAAGATGTTATGTATTTTATATGAATTCTTATATCAAAATTCTATAGCTTTGCATATGAAAGTGGCCTTTTTTTCAATAGCTCCCAAACCGTACGTCTCAAAAATATGAAACCTATGCCGAATTGTTGTACGGACATTCCAACATCAGACACACTTCTTTGTTTTGTAATAAAAAATTGTGTGTATTTTATATGAATTTTTATATCAAAATTCTATAGCTTTGCATATGAAAGTGGCCTTTTTTTCAATAGCTTCCAAACCGTATGTCCCAAAAATATAAAACCCATGCCGAATTGTACTACAGACATCCCAACATCAGACACACCTCTTTGTTTTGTAATCGAAGATGTTATGTATTTTATATGAATTTTTATATCAAAATTCTATAGTTTTGCATATGAAAGTGGCCATTTTTTTCAATAGCTCCCAAACCGTACGTCTCAAAAATATGGAACCTATGCCGAATTGTTGTACAGACATCCCAACATGAGACACACCTCTTTGTTTTGTAATTGAAGATGTTATGTATTTTATATGAATTTTTATATGGAAATTCCTTAGTTTTGCATATGAAATTGGCCATTTTTCTCAATAGCTCCCAAACCGTACGTCCCAAAAATATGAAACCTATGCCGAATTGTTGTACGAACATCCCAACATCAGACAAACCTCTTTGTTTTGTAATCGAAGATGTTATGTATTTTATATGAATTCTTATATCAAAATTCTATAGCTTTGCATATGAAAGTGGCCTTTTTTTCAATAGCTCCCAAACCGTACGTCTCAAAAATATGAAACCTATGCCGAATTGTTGTACGGACATTCCAACATCAGACACACTTCTTTGTTTTGTAATAAAAAATTGTGTGTATTTTATATGAATTTTTATATCAAAATTCTATAGGTTTGCATATGAAAGTGGTCCTTTTTTTCAATAGCTCCCAAACCGTACGTCTCAAAAATATGAAACTTATGCCGAATTGCTGTACGAACATCCCAACATGAGACACACCTCTTTGTTTTGTAATCGAAGATGTTATGTTTTTTATATGAATTTTTATATGGAAATTCCATAGTTTTGCATATGAAATTGGCCATTTCTTTAAATAGCTCCCAAACCGTACGTCTCAAAAATATGAAACCTATGCCGAATTGTTGTACAGACATCCCAACATGAAACACACCTCTTTGTTTTGTAATTGAAGATGTTATGTTTTTTATATGAATTTTTATATCAAAATTCTATAGGTTTGCAAATGAAAGTGGTCCTTTTTTTCAATAGCTCCCAAACCGTACGTCCCAAAAATATGAAACTTATGCCGAATTGCTGTACGAACATCCCAACATGAGACACACCTCTTTGTTTTGTAATCGAAGATGTTATGTTTTTTATATGAATTTTTATATGGAAATTCCATAGTTTTGCATATGAAATTGGCCATTTTTTTAAATAGCTCCCAAACCGTACGTCTCAAAAATATGAAACCTATGCCGAATTGTTGTACAGACATCCCAACATGAAACACACCTCTTTGTTTTGTAATTGAAGATGTTATGTTTTTTATATGAATTTTTATATCAAAATTCTATAGGTTTGCAAATGAAAGTGGTCCTTTTTTTCAATAGCTCCCAAACCGTACGTCTCAAAAATATGAAACCTATGCCGAATTGTTGTACGGACATTCCAACATCAGACACACTTCTTTGTTTTGTAATAAAAAATTGTGTGTATTTTATATGAATTTTTATATCAAAATTCTATAGGTTTGCATATGAAAGTGGTCCTTTTTTTCAATAGCTCCCAAACCGTACGTCCCAAAAATATGAAACCTATGCCGAATTGTTGTACAGACATCCCAACATCAGACACACCTCTTTGTTTTGTAATCGAAGATGTTATGTATTTTATATGAATTGTTATATCAAAATTCCATAGGTTTGCATATGAAAGTGGTCCTTTTTTTCAATAGCTCCCAAAACGTACGTCTAAAAAATATAAAACGTATGCAGAATTGTTGTACAAACATCCCAACATCGGACACACCTCTTTATTTTGTAATAAAAAAATGTGTGTATTTTATTTTTTCCGGTGCCTGGGCGGGGCGGGCTGGGCGCTGCGTGGTCTTCTGGGCTTGGCGGTGGGGGGTGCGTGGTGGGGGGGTTGGGCGGTGGTCTGGCTTGGCTTGGGGGGGTGGTCTCTTTGTCCGTGCTGGGGGGGGTTGGCGGGGGGTCCTGCTCGGGGAGGTGGGTCCAGCGGCACTGGATGGGCTGCCCGTCTACACCTGGGGCTGGGATCAACCCTTCCCTGGCTCTGGGGCGGGGCAGGGCAACCCTCTTGGGGCCCCCGGTCGCTCTGGGCGTCACCCGCTCCGGCTGCGGGGTCTTGGGGGGGTGTGTGGGGGGGGTCTGTCGGCCCTGTCTTGTGGGGGGGCTTTCCGGGGGGGGGGGGGGGGGGGCACCATGGGTACGGGGCCTTGGGGGTTTGACGGGTCGGGGTCTCCGCTGGTGGCAATCGGCGGTTGCCCCGGCCGGTTGGCTGCCTTGGTCCCGTCGAGGCCTGACCAGAGCTTCCTCGGGGCCGGCGCCTGGGGGTGGGGGCCTGGGCTTGCTCCGGGGGGGGGCGGCGCTTTCTGGCTCCTCTCTCTCTGTGTGGGGTGGGTCATGCTGGGCCTGGGGCGTCGGTGCCTCGGGGGATGGGGCCCCGAAGCTGGGGGACCTGGGCCCTATGCTGGGGGGGGCTGGGGGACGGATGTTTGACCACCGGGAGACAGTCTGCCAGCTGTCCCCAACTCACCCCCTTCCTCATATAATCTCATATTAGGGTGAGGGGGTGGGGGGTTTAGCCTGCGATGCGCTTTGGGGGGGGGGCTACTTGGCAGTGGTCTCCCTCCCATGGTTGCCGTATGGAATGGGCCCCCCCTCTCTCGGTTTTATTTGCACCTTAGACATGTAGGGCCCTTGGTAGGGGGGGTGCTTGGACATCACTGCCAGCAAGCAGCAGATGTCCTCCTAGCACCCTACCCGCCAATTTTAACCGCACCTTAGACATTTAGGGACCCTTGGTGGGGAGGGTGAGGGGACATTACTGTGAGTAATCAGGGAATGTCCTCTCCGTGCCCTACCCACCAATTTTAACTACACCCCCCTAGTACACACACCTTTTTACTTCTCATAATATACATTCAAACACAAACACACACACATGCACACATACACCCTTACGAACACACGCACACACATTATACAAGGAAGGTGGGTCCAAGGTCCATCTGTCCCCTACCCCATCCCCGGTGGGGGGTACTGGGCCCTTGGCAGCGGCGGCCGTGTCCCCTGGGTGCCGGTTTCCTGGGCCCGGCGGGGCTCTCTCCGCGCAGGGAGGGAGTTCATATTACACCTGAGCCGGGGGTTTCCGTTTCCTTGTGGGGTGGGTTCGGGTTTTTTGCCCCTGGGCGCTGGCCCCCCGCCCACATTCCAACTGTGGCCGAGCCTGGTCGGGCCATGTTAACAACACTCCTTGTGGGCCCCTCTTCTCTCCGGGGTGCCCCCCTCCTGGGCTGGGCCGGCTGTCCCCTGCCTTGCTCCTTCCTGGACCAACCGTAGGCCGGGTGGGTGGCTGCCTGGAGTGCAGAGCGGGTCTCCCTTGGGGGGTCCTGGCTCGTACCTGGGGTTGGGGCGGGGGGATACCCGGAACTCCTGGGTGGTGACGAGGTGCTCGTCTGGGGCTGTGGGCGCTCTTCTCGGGTGGGGGCCTGCGTTGGGCCCTCCTGGCGCGGCGGGGGGGCTGCTCCCCTGGTTGGGCTGGGGCGGCGCTCTCTTCCCCCCATGCCTCCCTGCTCTCTGGCTCTGGGGGCCTCGTGGTTATCCTGCTGGCCCTGGCCGGGGTGGCGGATGCGGTCGCTCGGGGGGTGGTTGTTCTCTGCCTGCTGCCGGGTGGCGTTGGGAGTTCCGGCTGCCGCTGCTGCTGCGGCGGGGGTCTTGGTGTGGGGATGGCGGGTCGCCCCTCCCTCCTTCTTTTCACATTCCACCATTCATTTAGAAGAACATAAACACTCACCTGAACACAGGTGTTAGCTCACCTTTGTACTAATAATTTGCAGGATTGAATGAATGAAATGTTTTACACTGGTTGGTTTAGGGGC
The DNA here is from genome assembly GCA_023969325.1 of Oryzias curvinotus. Lineage (NCBI taxonomy): Eukaryota > Metazoa > Chordata > Actinopteri > Beloniformes > Adrianichthyidae > Oryzias > Oryzias curvinotus. Next base: position 14,204,070 of record CM043716.1, read on the forward strand.
ATAAGTATGCGTGTGTGAACAATATCTGTATTGTGTGCATGTTTTGTGTACATGTTGACATGTAGACATCTTTACAGTTAACAGGTGTGTTTATAACATCTGAATGTGTGTGTGGACAGGCCCCGCCCTTTGAGATGTGTATTACACTTGAACCTTACCGTAATGATAAACATCCAGTAAAGTTGTTGCTTTAGGCTGCTTCATGGTTCTACCCCCCCCCCCCCTCCTATTATGACCCTCCTCTCCCCCCTCCTCTCTAACGTCACTCTCTCTTCTTCCCTCCTTTCCTTTTCCGTCCGGTCCAGCACCAAAGATTTTCTAACATGATGGAATTTAATAAAGTTTGGCCTCAACTACAAAAGGGGTTTATTCAGACATTCCTCTGGTTTGTCTGAAGATTAATAACCCCTGTTGTTAAAGCAAAATATGTCCAACACAAGAGGCCCTCAGCTCCCATCTGTTTGCCCAGCTGTTGGACAGGACAAGTTAAAAAAAAAAAAAAAAAAAAAAAAAAAAAAAAAAAAATGTGTGTATTTTATATGAATTTTTATATAAAAATTCTATAGCTTTGCATATGAAAGTGGTCATTTTTTTCAATAGCTCCTAAACCGTATGTCCCAAAAATATAAAACCTATGCCGAATTGTTGTACGAACATTCCAACATCGGACACACCTCTTTGTTTTGTAATCAGAAATGTTGTGTATTTTATATGAATTTTTCTATCAAAATTACAGAGGTTAGTATATGAAAGTGGGTCATTTTTTCAATAGCTCAAACACCTACTGACCCAAAAATGTAAAACCATATGCTGAATTTTAGTACGGACATCCCAACATCAGATACAATTTTTTTTTTTGTAAACAAAGATGTGAAATATTTTATATGAATTATTCTATAAACACTCCAGAGGTGTGCATATGATATATATATTCTATGTGATAAACTTTTTTGATCTAGTATTGTTTCTTAATTAATTTTTTTGCAATATCTTTAAATTGTTTCCAAACAATGTGACAGAGAACAGAAGTTGTTGGCTTACTTACCATCGTGAGTCACCCCAAAAAAAGAATCCTTAGAGGCAAACCTTTTTAATTAGACACTGAACAAGAATTTTACATGCACATTACAAAACTATTTACATATTTGCAAAAAACTTACATTGTTTACTTTTCATATTCACATTTCTTTAAACTTGTTTGTCAATACAGGGAAAATAAAATCTATGCCAGCTTTGGTTTGGGAGCTATTGAAAAAAAGGACCACTTTCATATGCAAACCTATGGAATTTTGATATAACAATTCATATAAAATACACAAAATTTTTTATTACAAAACAAAGAGGTGTGTCTGATGTTGGAATGTCCGTACAACAATTCGGCATAGGTTTCATATTTTTGAGACGTACGGTTTGGGAGCTATTGAAAAAAAGGACCACTTTCATATGCAAACCTATAGAATTTTGATATTAAACTTCATATAAAATACATAACATCTTCAATTACAAAACAAAGAGGTGTGTCTCATGTTGGGATGTCTCTAGTACAATTCGGCATAGGTTTCATATTTTTGAGACGTACGGTTTGGGAGCTATTGAAAAAAAGGTCCACTTTCATATGCAAACTATGGAATTTTGATATAACAATTCATATAAAATACACAAAATATTTTATTACAAAACAAAGAGGTGTGTCTGATGTTGGAATGTCCGTACAACAATTCGGCATAGGTTTCATATTTATGGGACGTACGGTTTGGGAGCTATTGAAAAAAAGGACCACTTTCATATGCAAAGCTATAGAATTTTGATATTAAACTTCATATAAAATACATAACATCTTCAATTACAAAACAAAGAGGTGTGTTTCATGTTGGGATGTCTGTACAACAATTCGGCATAGGTTTCATATTTTTGAGACGTACGGTTTGGGAGCTATTGAAAAAAATGGCCAATTTCATATGCAAAACTATGGAATTTCCATATAAAAATTCATATAAAAAACATAACATCTTCGATTACAAAACAAAGAGGTGTGTCTCATGTTGGGATGTTCGTACAGCAATTCGGCATAAGTTTCATATTTTTGGGACGTACGGTTTGGGAGCTATTGAAAAAAAGGACCACTTTCATATGCAAACCTATAGAATTTTGATATAAAAATTCATATAAAAAACATAACATCTTCGATTACAAAACAAAGAGGTGTGTCTGATGTTGGAATGTCCGTACAACAATTCGGCATAGGTTTCATATTTTTGGGACGTACGGTTTGGAAGCTATTAAAAAAAAGGACCACTTTCATATGCAAACTATGGAATTTTGATATAACAATTCATATAAAATACACAAACTTTTTTATTACAAAACAAAGAAGTGTGTCTGATTTGGGAATGTCCGTACAACAATTCGGCATAGGTTTCATATTTTTGGGACGTACGGTTTGGGAGCTATTGAAAAAAATGGCCAATTTCATTTGCAAAACTAGGGAATTTCCATATAAAAATTCATATAAAATACATAACATCTTCGATTACAAAACAAAGAGGTGTGTCTGATGTTGGGATGTTCGTACAACAATTCGGCATAGGTTTCATATTTTTGAGACGTACGGTTTGGGAGCTATTGAAAAAAAGGCCACTTTCATATGCAAAGCTATAGAATTTTGATATAAGAATTCATATAAAATACATAACATCTTCGATTGCAAAACAAAGAGGTGTGTCTGATGTTGGAATGTCCGTACAACAATTCGGCATAGGTTTCATATTTTTGGGACGTACGGTTTGGGAGCTATTGAAAAAAATGGCCAATTTCATATGCAAACCTATAGAATTTTGATATAAAAATTCATATAAAAAACATAACATCTTCGATTACAAAACAAAGAGGTGTGTCTGATGTTGGAATGTCCGTACAACAATTCGGCATAGGTTTCATATTTTTGGGACGTACGGTTTGGAAGCTATTGAAAAAAAGGACCACTTTCATATGCAAACTATGGAATTTTGATATAACAATTCATATAAAATACACAAACTTTTTTATTACAAAACAAAGAAGTGTGTCTGATTTGGGAATGTCCGTACAACAATTCGGCATAGGTTTCATATTTTTGGGACGTACGGTTTGGGAGCTATTGAAAAAAATGGCCAATTTCATTTGCAAAACTAGGGAATTTCCATATAAAAATTCATATAAAATACATAACATCTTCGATTACAAAACAAAGAGGTGTGTCTGATGTTGGGATGTTCGTACAACAATTCGGCATAGGTTTCATATTTTTGGGACGTACGGTTTGGGAGCTATTGAAAAAAAGGACCACTTTCATATGCAAACCTATAGAATTTTGATATAAAAATTCATATAAAATACACACAATTTTTTATTACAAAACAAAGAAGTGTGTCTGATGTTGGAATGTCCGTACAACAATTCGGCATAGGTTTCATATTTTTGAGACGTACGGTTTGGGAGCTATTGAAAAAAAGGCCACTTTCATATGCAAAGCTATAGAATTTTGATATAAGAATTCATATAAAATACACACAATTTTTTATTACAAAACAAAGAGGTGTGTCTGATGTTGGGATGTTCGTACAACAATTCGGCATAGGTTTCATATTTTTGGGACGTACGGTTTGGGAGCTATTGAAAAAAATGGCCAATTTCATATGCAAAACTATGGAATTTCCATATAAAAATTCATATAAAATACATAACATCTTCGATTACAAAACAAAGAGGTGTGTCTCATGTTGGGATGTCTGTAGTACAATTCGGCATAGGTTTCATATTTTTGAGACGTACGGTTTGGGAGCTATTGAAAAAAAGGCCACTTTCATATGCAAAGCTATAGAATTTTTATATAAAAATTCATATAAAATACATAACATCTTCGATTACAAAACAAAGAGGTGTGTCTGATGTTGGGATGTTCGTACAACAATTCGGCATAGGTTTCATATTTTTGGGACGTACGGTTTGGGAGCTATTGAGAAAAATGGCCAATTTCATATGCAAAACTAAGGAATTTCCATATAAAAATTCATATAAAATACATAACATCTTCAATTACAAAACAAAGAGGTGTGTCTCATGTTGGGATGTCTGTACAACAATTCGGCATAGGTTCCATATTTTTGAGACGTACGGTTTGGGAGCTATTGAAAAAAATGGCCACTTTCATATGCAAAACTATAGAATTTTGATATAAAAATTCATATAAAATACATAACATCTTCGATTACAAAACAAAGAGGTGTGTCTGATGTTGGGATGTCTCTAGTACAATTCGGCATGGGTTTCATATTTTTGGGACATACGGTTTGGAAGCTATTGAAAAAAAGGCCACTTTCATATGCAAAACTATAGAATTTTTATATAAAAATTCATATAAAATACATAACATCTTCGATTACAAAACAAAGAGGTGTGTCTGATGTTGGGATGTTCGTACAACAATTCGGCATACGTTTCATATTTATGGGACGTACGGTTTGGGAGCTATTGAAAAAAAGGACCACTTTCATATGCAAAACTATGGAATTTTGATATAAAAATTTATATAAAATACACAAATGTTTTTTTTTTACAAAATAACGAGGTGTGTCTGATGTTGAGATGTCCGTACAACAATTTGGCATATGTTTTATATCTTTGGGTCAGGTGTATTGGGAGCTATTGATGAAAGTATTACATGTTTTTGTGAACAGCTGTAATTTTAATACAAAAATTGATGTAAGATTTGCAAAAGAAATAGATTTGTAAGACACAAAATGAGAAAAACATTTTACTAAGACACAAAATGATAATGTTTTGTAATAGTAATTTATTCATTTTTGCAAGTTAAAATCTTGTCCATCTCATGCACTTGTGAATTTGTTGACAGTCCCTAAAAGGCCCACTGGAGAGCCGCGCTGAATGTCTGTCGAATATCCAACCTAAAACTAACTTCACCGCAGTGAAGCAAACTCCGGCTGTGACTCGTTTTCTGCTTCACCATTGACAAAAATAAAAGATATGGTTTGTAGTTATTTGCTTTTAATTTATAGTTCTTAAAATATTAGAACAAACTTACACATAATAAATATATATAACGAAGATCCACCGTTTTTTTATATTTATTGAATGCAGCGCTTCCATTTAATGAATCTCACTTTCTCTCCAGGTGGAGCGGTGAAACAGCGACACCGTGTGGCAGAACTACAGCAGGTATTTTCTGGATTAAACATGACTGTAACTTTGTGTTTAAAAACATGAATTTTTAAGTAAAATTTTACAGCACAGATACTCACAATGTATTTTAAAAAAATTCAGAGGGGTCTTATTGCAGAAAAAGCAGGAAATGGTCAGAATTTAGTTCAATCAGGAGCCGAGTAAAGTGTATAATCCTGGTCTTTGTTGGGTTCTTTTTATTGAATCTAGGTCCATGTGAGTTCAGTTCGTCCTGTTGCTGGAAGCAGAAGCACAGACTCTCGTCCCTGAGCTGAATTTTCTGTCGTCGCTCTCGCTTCCTGCTTGAAGGCAGCAGCAGAATGACGTCAGTCTGACGCGATCAGACCAGTTTTCTCTTTCTCCACACAGATCTTTGTCTGGCTCAGCATCTCTACATCTGTGTGTTACCACCAGCACATGGGGGTTGGTTGGAGCTGCTGGTGGGTTGTTAAAGGTTCACACATCATCCATCTGGGGTTGGAGAGGAGGGGTAATGACTCTGCTTTTTGTTCTAGTGTTTCCAGCAATCCAGTCACGCTGGTTTGACATCACACAACCCCCGTCTCTCTCCCAGCATGCCTCTGAAAAATATCAGGTAAACAAACAAACATACAAACATAAATGAACCATTTCAGAACCAAATGTAGTCAAACATTGAATGGAAAAGTTGTATCTGAGAAGATGTAGTTTCATGAGATCCAAAAGATTTTCTCTGTCAAGAGTTCCTATTGACTGTGGCCTCCTTGAAAGTCCACAGCTTTGTGTCAGGACGCACCTCTGGGATGTAAAGAGCAAAGGAAAGAGCGGTTCAAAGAGAACTCCCAGAGAGGACCCCATTGCACTAGTTCTCTAGTGCAGGGGTCGGGAACCTTTTTGGCCGAGAGAGCCATAAACGCCACATATTTATAAATGTACTTTTGAAAGAGCCATACAATAATGTAGTGTCCCTGTCCCACACTGAGGCACGGAGACTTAACCTCTTTTAAGGTTCTTTATTCTGGTTACTGCAGACCGCAACAAACGCCGTAAAATTAATACAGTAACTCCTCAATTTCTCCCGCCGAGACGAGAGCTCTTCTCCCACTTTATATTCCTCTGCTCCCGCTCCAGTCCTCCTATTTCTCTTATTCGGCCCATAGCTGAACCCCATTGGTCCAAACTACCTAACAACAGGCTGAGCGACAGAACTGAGAGCCAATCAGATCTCTGCTTGATGCGTTCCTTGAACTCCAGAACTTTTAACGCGGCGCAACAGCGGACCCAACTCAGTCCACTACAATATGTTTAAAACTAAAAATACAAGTGAATGTGAGCATTTGATGTAATTTCAACACTTTTAAAGAGCAATAAGTCTGTGGATTCTTTTTAATAACATCGTTATGCTGTTGCTAATAATGATGAGTATTTCTCGTGGTGGTTTTGCTGATGGTCTAGTCTGGTTGATACGTGGTGAGTTTCAGCTTCATGCAGGCGTTCAGACTTTAAACGTGATCGTAGGTCTGAATGTTCTGTAGATGTGACAAAGACTCACATGCAGACGTGGAGCCAAACACACACTCACACACTGCAGTGAGTGACGGGCAGCGTGTTTTACGTTTCTACAATCCCTGCGCGATTCACCTGCTGCCTGTGAGGAAGAAAGCAGAGGCTGGGGGACACCCCCAGCCTCTGCTTTCTTCCTCACATCCCGTCCCCGCATCTGCGCGCTCTTTCTCAGAGACGGGAGCGCGCAGGTTTAGGCACGGCAATTAATAGGTTTCCTGCTGGAATAAACTCTGTGAAATAGTAGATAATAGTAAACTGAGTGCTGGCGCAGGTTTTTCTCTCCAAGCACCGCTACTACTGCGCGCCTCTGGCATCGCATCGCGCACGAGAAGGACTGGTTTGATGAAAAAAAAAATGTTATAAATAAAGATTTGTCTGCGAGCCATACGTGACCATCAAAAGAGCCATATGTGGCTCGCGAGCCATAGGTTCCCGACCCCTGCTCTAGTGCATCTACTAAAATTGGAACGATACAGAGAAGATTAGCATGGCCCCTGCGCAAGGATGACACGCAAATTCGTGAAGCGTTCCTCATTTTCTCTTTTAAAAACCAATTTCACCCATGTCTGTGCCTTTATTTAGAAAAGAAAACACTAAATGAGAGAAAAAGTCATTTTATTGATCTTTTTCTCATTTCTTTTTCAGACAGATTCATAGCTGAAAATGTAAAACAAGAAAAACCAAACAAATGAGATCAACAAAGCAGAAACCAGGCAGAAGAAGTCTGACATGCTTTACCTGCAAACACTTGTATCCCATCTTTGTGCTGATTTGGTTTTTAAAAGCTTTTTATTTGAGTCACTTTGATCATATTTAGATTATTTGAGAAGCAGAAAATGTACAAAATCTGTTCAAAACCAAACAAAATAAGAAAACAATCCAGGTTCAATTATCAAATTCATGAAATAATGGAAAACCGGCACTTGGTAACTTGGCAACCGGCAACAATGACAGTAAATAGTGGGCGTGATATCGAGGAATTGGAATGGATCCTACTCTCTGATTGGTCGACTTTATCTTCCTGTCTACATTTAAAAACCGTTTTTTTTTTAAGGTTTATTATAAACACCCTGATACGATTTTGCGATATTCATTTGGCGATACTTGTAACGATATTTATGTAATTATTTCTGGACGTCCTTCAGCGTCTGACTCTTGTTTTCCACTTAAACCCCCGACCGCTAGTTGGCAGCACCGCCCACTGAGCCTCTTTGAGGAAGCTCTACACCACACAAAACTACTCAGCCATGGGACAGATAGAGCTGTGGGTGCTGGTTTGTCCCTCATGGTGCACCATAGGCTAACATTCATGGCCACCACCTGTCTATTGAGCTGTGATTGGCCCCTAGGCTGATAAATAGCAACTGTGGGAGTTCCAAAGTGTGATTGTTTTAACTGAACTATGGGACATCCAGGATAAAAACTTGATCCATTTTCTAAGGAAGAAGCTGAACCTGCAATGATAGTTTCCTCTGTTTTGCTACAGGAGTGACTGTTTTGTGCAGACAATGGCTGTAAGGTAACATTTCCTCTGACATATTTGGTCTTTCTAACTTCTCATCAACATTTCTGGAGTTTTTTACTCGTCTTTGCTTTGTTTAGAGTGAACATCCAGTGTTCAGGAGATCACCAAATGGAACTCTCCTTCTAAAAGCCTCAAATGAGGCACAACTTGGCCTCCAAAAGGAGACCCACAGGGCCAAAACCCCGGAGGAGGTGGAGGAGGTGGAGGAGGAGGCACAGGCCCACGTCTCCAGTGAGGGTGGGGATATCAATAACCCCACCCTGGTGCTGAGCCGTTGGAAGGTCCAGTTCTGTAAATACCAGGACAAGACCTTCCACTGTTAGCTGGAAAACGATGTGGGCTACGCCGTCAACCTGGTGTCCTCCCACTAGGAGGAGCGAGAGAGGACAGCGTCTCAGTCCCCACTGATGGTCAACAACGTGATCGTCTGAGGTTCTTTTCTCTTAGTTCCAAGTGAAATGACTTTAACAGAACCTTTGGACCTGCAGGACGGCCTCATCCGTTACTCCTCAGCCTACCCTGACTTTGTGGAGGCGGTCAGGTTCCACCAGGCGTTTGAGGAGGCTCGGGTGAGGTCTCTTCAGCCTGGGCAGGAGGGACAGACCCTTTAGGCTTTGGGGACTTCCAGTTCGAGACGCTGCAGAGCCTGTACGAGTCTGAGGACCCCAAGAAGATCCGGTACTTAATCACTGAGGATCACATGTTGTAATACAGTTTTTCATCATATGAACAGATGGGAAATTTTAGCTTTAGATGACAAGAACACTAGATTATGAGAACATGGAGAACAACATTTTTTGGTGTTGCACCTGTGTCCCCTCACTGTAGTTTCTACCTGTTTGGTTTCTTATCTGGTTTGTCAACTACTTGCGGAGGAAGGCTCCTGCCCCAGGGACCCAGATGGAGAACGCCGTTCGCTTCATCAAGGCCAGGGACAGACAGAGCTGCTGCTGCATCTGCTGCTGCTGCAACTACCACCTCTCCCAGCAGCAGCAGCAGCTCTGCATCAGTTTCATCAGGCCTGGCAGCCAAATCTGCACTGAGGTGAAATATTTTAGTCTCAAAGCTGTTCACTGCAGTGTGTCTGCTTTTGTTCTAATAAATGGACATTTAACATCCTATTTTTTAGATTTACATCTTTTCTCTGGTCGGCGTTCTCTGTCTGTGGTGGAAATGCAGGTAAAAGTGAAGCAGCTTGTGGGCAGACCTGCATTTCCAGGTACTTTAGAAACGAACAGTCAGAGTAGAGTGTAGATCTGTTCATGTGATCAGTGATTTCATGTGGTATCGTGGTGTTTTCAGTCTCCTCTGCACCTGCTGCTTCATCCAAAACCTTTATGGAGCCTACAGATGAAGAGCTGGTCAGCGATGTAGCTGACATAGAGTGTAAGTAACAGAACAGACACATTCATAGGTCAGGTTGGACACATTGATGTGTCAGCTGTTAACTGCTGTTTTTCTTCTATTTTCAAATAATTCTGTGATGGGAGATGAAGAGTAAGTTTGTGTTTGGTACCAACTTTGCTGAGGTCTAAGTGCTGCTTCTCACTGAGCTTCAGCTTCATCATAACTACTAGATTATCTGCAGCTCAACACCAACCCTCTCACCTATTGAATCACTTCTTTCTGCTTACAGCATCCGTCTTTCATTAAGTGCCAAATATTAACTTTTCATGTAATCAACCTCTTCTAGTTTCTGCATTAAAACTTCACCCACCCAAGAAGCACGCCCTAAACCAGAAGAGCCAAAGGGTGCTTGGTCTTCATATGGTTAAGGATTTCACTAAACCTGCTGCGTACACAGGTGAATAACGACAAAAGAGGCCAGAGGTGTAGATCTGACTTTATATGCCAGGCACCGGGACAGACGGCCTACAGGGCGCTTCAAGGCCGCGAAGGGGAGGAGCTCTTCCTGTCCTGGGAAGGAGAGTCTCCAACGGTACGATTGGTTTCTAGAAGTCTTAGTTTACTTTCAAATCTACTCCCTTCTTTTCATGCTGTCATTTTCACATAACTTCCACAGCCTTCTGGGACTGAACGCTGGCCCTGCTGACTGGCCTGATGCCAGCTACCTGGTGGAGGCTATTTGCAGCCAGTTCTGCCGCCTCTGCCCGTCAAATACCAGAACCAGGGGGGTTCTGAAGACCCGTTGGTCCCTGGTCTTGGGGGACTACGTGGCCATCAGGGAGGCCGTTCTCGGGAGCCCCAGGCTGATGGCTGAAACTGGACTTCAGTTGTTTATGCTGAACCAGAGGACCCTGTCACAGTGGTGAGAGCTCCAATTCCTGCAGTCTGGTGTATCTTTTCCAACTATCCCGGTACCAGTGTCTGTCTTCTCCAGGTTCTCCTGTCTGCAAAAAAATGGGAGAGGGCTGTGATGGAGCAGGAAGCTGGACTTCCTGCTGCTCCAGCTGTTTCCCTGCAGCTAAAGGGCCGTCTCAGCTTCAGGTGGGACAGGGACAACCTTACAACTACAAGCTGCCAGAGGAGAACATTCCTCTGCCAGCAACACCATCCGGGACTGAACCCCAGCTCGACCCTGAAGCTCCTCCTCCACCATCACCACCCCCCCCCTCCTTCTGAGCGTGTGCCCAGGACCACCGCCTTTAGAAGGACAGCGGCATGAGCAGCAGCTGCACCACCGGCCGAAGGCCTTCCAGCAGCCAGAAAAGTCCACTGACAGGTTGTGCAGACCACCTGCAGGAAGTGTGGCCAGCCCAAAAGGCTAGACACTGGCCACACGCATATCTGGGGTGTCGTACTGCACAACTGTTGATGGGAAGAGTGTAGAGGAGCAGAGGGAACAAATGAAGAGGGAACAGGAACAATGAAGACTTTCAAAAATATATCTTTTTTTATTTGAAAAATAAATATATTTGTATTGAAAAGCTTGTGTTATTATTTAGATGTATTCAATCAGGTAGTACTTTGGGTAGAAATGAGTTTCCATGAAGGTTTGTCACAACATAGGTTATTGAAACGGAACAGGATGTGAAGAAGAACTCTACAGAAGTCAGTCTAACTTTATGAAATGTATAAATATACAACTTTGCAATAAATCTAAACACATAAGCTGCACCGTACAAACTATAAACAATGTTTCTGGAGCCAAACAACCACAGAGATGAAAACATGAGAAAAACAGGGTCTTCCTGCTGAATCTTCTCTCAAAGCGTTTTCTTTTTCAAATAATGAATCCCTTCAGACAGCTTCAGGTTGTTGAATAAATCTGATAAAGATTTATTTAAAAATTAGAACAATTAACAATTTATTAAGCTCCACATCACGAGTGATGTGGAGCTCTTGGTGGTCGGTATAAGACCATACTATCTTCCGCTAGAGTTTTCCAACGTAGTCGCCATTGTTGTTTACATTCCGCTGCGGGCGGACCCATCGCCAGCGTGTGACGTCATCCAGGAAGTGGTGGCGAGGGCTCAGTCTGCACACCCAGAGGCGCTCATCATAATATCGGGGGACTTCAATCATGTTGATGTGAGCTCTCACTTAGGGCTTTTCACACAATATGTGAACTGTCCAACTAGACACAAAAACACTCTGGACCTGTGTTATGTGAATTTAAGATCTGCCTACACTGCAGTGGCTCTACCCCCCCCCCCCCCCCCCCCCCTTGGTAGGTCTGATCATAACCTCATTCAGCTCAGACCATCATATAAGCCATGTGTGATGAGGCTGCCTAAAGCTACCAGATCCTTTAGGCAGTGGACTCCTGAGACAGCAGCCATGCTAAGGGACTGTTTTGAATCCACTGACTGGGACATGGTGGTGGGAGACAGTGACATTGATCAGGCTGTGGTGTGTGTCACTGATTACATCCACCTCTGTACAGATGTGGCAGTGCCTCTGAAAAAAGTACGCTTCTTTCCCAATAACAAACCGTGGATTCAAAGCAGTATGAAGCACCTGTTAAATATGAAGAAGCAGGCCTTTAAGACTGGTGATCGGCACAAAGTGAGGGTGGCTCAACATGATCTGAGAAGAGCCATAAGGCGCGCCAGGAGGGATTACAAATCTGGTCTTGAGATGAAGCTGCAGAATAAGAACACTAGGGAGGTATGGAGCTGCATGAGAGCCATTACTGGCTTTAGGGAGAGGGGATGGACTGTGCCTGGTGATGTGGCCAAGGCGGATGAGTTCAACCATTTTTATAATAGGTTTGAGTCTGTACACGCTCACCCATACCCAACCATCAGTGACTCCCCCACCTCTGTGACCGGCTCCCCTTTTCCACCCAGTGGCAGGTCCTTGACTTCTGCTGCTGTGACTGGTTCCTCTACTACACCAAGTGGCAGCTCCCACACCTCTGCGGCTGTGACCTGCTCCTCTCCTCCACCCAGCAGCGCCTGCTCCAGCTCCAGCCCTGATGCTGTACCATCTATGAGTGTAGAGGAAGTGTGCATAGAGCTCAGGAGGCTCAATGGTTGGAAATCTGCTGGTCCTGATGGAATATCACCACGGTTGCTAAAGGACTGTGCGTCAGAGCTGGCGGTGCCTCTTCGAGCCATCTTTAACAGGAGTCTTCAGACAGGATGTGTCCCTGGCTTGTGGAAGACCCCATGCCTTGTCCCAGTGCCCAAGGTGACAAGGCCTGCAGGGATGAAGGACTATAGACCAGTTGCCCTGACATCTGTCATAATGAAGACTTTTGAGAGGCTACTACTCCGGAGGCTCAAACCCCAGGTGGAGGGGGCGTTGGACCCCCTTCAGTTTGCCTATCAGGACAGTATGGGAGTGGAGGATGCAGTCCTGTATATGGTCCATAGGGTGCTCTCCTTTCTGGAAGGGACTGGCAGATATGTGAGGGTGATGTTTTTCGACTTCACAAGTGCCTTTGATACAATCCAACCTCAGCTGCTGAAGAGGAAGCTCGAGGGGATGGGAGTTGATCCAGTTTTTGTTCGCTGGATCCACAACTATCTGACTCTTAGGTCACAGTTTGTCCGACTGGGAGACTGTGCATCTGGAACATTGATGAGCAACACCGGAGCACCACAGGGAACTGTACTATCGCCTTTTCTCTTCACACTCTACACTGCTGACTTTAATTATGCATCTGCAGCTTGTCATGTCCAGAATTATTTGGACAACACTGCTATTGTGGCGTGTGTAACGGGAGGGGATGAGAGTGAGTACAGGGAGCTCATCACCAGATTCACCTCCTGGAGCAGGGACAATGGTCTTGTGCTGAACACATCAAAGACCAAGGAGATGATCATTGACTTTAGTAGGAAGTCCTCCCATCAGCCAGTGATCATCGATGGTGGGGGAATCGAGGTGGTTGACTCCTACAAGTACTTGGGTGTGTACATTGACCACAAATTGGACTGGTCAGAGCAGGCTCATGCTCTTTATAAGAAAGGGCAGAGTAGGCTGTTCTTCCTGAGAAAGCTGAGGTCCTTTGATGTATGTACTGACATGTTGCTCCTCTTTTATCAGTCGGTTGTGGCGAGTGCTGTCTTCTATGGGGCTGTATGCTGGGGTGGTAGTATGACCACAAGGGATTGCACTCGTTTGGACAGACTGATTAAGAGATGTGCATCTGTGATCGGGAGGAGGGTGGACTCTCTGGGATCTGTGCTGCAGAAGAGGATGAGGGCCTTGACTCAGAGCATCCTGGACAATCCCAGACATCCCTTGCACAACACGATGTCTGGTCAGAGGAGCTCAAGGAGTAATAGGCTCCTCTCACTGCGCTGCAGGACAGAGCGCTTTAAGAACTCATTTGTCCCTACAGCTATCAGGCTATTTAATGAACCTGCCTGATATGAACTGATATTTTGTGAACTGTCTTTTTTACTGTTGTTTGTTGTGTGTGGTTGTGTGTTTTGCTGCCGGACACCTGAATTTCTCCTTTGGGAGATTAATAAAGTTTATATCTATCTATCTATCTATCTATAAAGAAGCACAAAACATCACAAACTGTTGACACAAAGGCTTCACATCATTTTGAGGCTCTGATTGTGTCTTAGATCATCAAAGCAGCTCAATCCAACATCTGTCACCATCAGAGTGACATCATGTGTGCCTTTAAAACAATCAATAACACTGTTTCCCACTGAAATAATTTCCAACACCTTTGTGATTTTTCCAGATATTTGTGTAAAGTGACAGAATTTGAATGTTTTGTTGTGATTACCCAAGGCGGAGCTCGAACTCACGACCTTGTGCACGATAGCAGGCCCCCCCCCTTCTCCCCTCTTCCCCCCACAGAGAAGAATGGGCAACATGCGCACACCACATTTTCTCTGTTCCAACTTCTCAACCAATCAGATGGCAGTATTTGTTTCAATTACAAGTATCAAACTCTGGGCGTCCAATCAGAGAGCCAGATTTGTTCCGATTCCTAGATCCCGCCCCCTCCTTTTACTGTTAAGACTGCCGTCTTCCCGATCGCACCTAAGTGTTGTTTTTCCTTTTATTTAACGTGAAATCGATGGTTTTAAGCACCAAAATGATAGATGTTAATCAATTGGAACGCTTCTTCCCTTTCTGCGGTGTCATTAGCGCATCACATTCTGGAAAAGTTATGTTAACATCTGCTGATTATAAAAGGATTGTAATACAAAGCAGCTTCATTACTAAGTAAACCATGAGCTCTTTGTCATTTAACAACTTGTTAAAAGTTTCTAAGGAAGAAGCAGAACCTGCAATGATAGTTTCCTCTGTTTTGCTACAGGAGTGACTGTTTTGTGCAGACAATGGCTGTAAGGTAACATTTCCTCTGACATATTTGTAGTTTCTACCTGTTTGGTTTCTTATCTGGTTTGTCAACTACTTGCAGAGGAAGGCTCCTGCTCCAGGAACACAGATGGAGAATGCCGTACACTTCATCAAGGCCAGGGACAGACAGAGCTGCTGCTGCTGCTGCATCTGCTGCTGCTGCAACTACCACCTCTCCCAGCAGCAGCAGCAGCTCTGCATCAGTTTCATCAGGCCTGGCAGCCAAATCTGCACAGAGGTGAAATGTTTCAGTCTCAAAGCTGTTCACTGCAGTGTGTCTGCTTTTGTTCTAATAAATGGACATTTAACATCCTATTTTTTAGATTTACATCTTTTCTCTGGTCGGCGTTCTCTATCTGTGGTGGAAATGCAGGTAAAAGTGAAGCAGCTTGTGGGCAGACCTGCATTTCCAGGTACTTTAGAAATGAACAGTCAGAGTAGAGTGAAGATCTGTTGATCAGTGATTTCATGTGGTATCGTGGTGTTTTCAGTCTCCTCTGCACCACCTGCTGCTTCATCCAAAACCTTTATGAAGCCTATACGGATGAAGAGCTGGTCAGCGCTGTAGTTGACATAGAGTGTGAGTAACAGAACAGACACATTCATAGGTCAGGTTGGACACATTGATGTGTCAGCTGTTAACTGCTGTTCTTCGATGGGAGATGAACTGGAAACAGAACAGTAAGTTTGTATTTGGTTCAAAACTTTGCTGAGGTCTAAGTGCTTCTTCTCACTGAGCTTCAGCTTCATCATAACTACTAGATGATCTGCAGCCAATGAGTTATATCACTAGAGGAGACATCACGTGATTCTCCATGGAAGGAGAGCACCGGCATCTTGGTGAGGTCAAGTCAATGCTGCAGTCCATGTGAACACATTTTCTGGGAAATTCCCTTTCATTCTGTGGGTTTCAACTGCCAAAATCAGAGAAATGAGTCCATGAAGGAGGAAGGCAGAACATTTGACAGGTAAGTACTATAATTCTTTCCTTTTAATGCTGTAGGGGCTTCATTAATAGAACACATGTTGACATGCATGATGCTGCAGGGCTATTATCAACATGTAGGCATGATGTTCATATAATTTGCTGTCGACATAAATGTAAACTTTATTGTCTTAAACCTGTATACAGTAAACTAGGACTAGGCTATTATAGTAACATCGTTTTATACATTTCTGACTCAGTGACTGAACTTTTCTCGCAGGTTTCCAATGGACTCAGACTTAAGGAAAAACTGGGCCTTAGTTATTAAAAGAGCTAACCCAGATGGATCACTGTGGTACCAACTAGCAGTACAGTCTAGCTGCATTCGAAACAATTTGTGGAAACCGATTTTGATAAGACTGGCCAGACATTTCACTTGAAACCCGGCACAATACCAACTGTGTTACACCAAATTGATAACTCACATGAATCAGTAAATCTATTGTTTTTCTTTGTTTTTTTAAAGTGGAAAATCTGTTGTTGACTTTTGGACTTATTGTTGACTTATTATTGATTTATTATTATCATTTATTATTATTGACCTATTATTGATTTATTTTTATCATTTAATATTATTATTGACTTACTATTGATTTATTATTATTATTGCTTCATCATTATTATGATTACTGACTTATTTATATATTTATTATTATTATTGACTTATTGTTGGGCTTTTCTAAATAATTTAAATTAAATGTCAAAGAGGTCTAAAACTTTGAAATGTTTAAAAATTATTTTTAAAAATTCTTTGTAACATTTTATTTATTTATATTTATAAGAAGTCCTCCAACAATGCATTTTTCATTAAAGTTTGAGCTTATAAGGCTGACTAATTCTCTTATTTAACAGCAACAAATGATGTATATATATATATATATATATATATATATGTATATATATATGTTTATAAATTACATACATGTATTATATATTTATTAATACGTATAAATATATAGAAATATGAATATGTATAAATTATATAAAAGCTACTTAGATGCCACCAAAGGCTATAGAAAGCATTGGCATGGGGGCGTCGTCGACCTCACCAAGATGGCGTCGCGCTCCGCCACCGTCAGCCAGGCTTCCCAAACAGGCGTGTCTCCTCTAGTGATATAACTCCTTGTCTGCAGCTCAACACCAACCCTCTCACCTATTTAACCACTTCTTTCTGCTTACAGCATCCGTCTTTCATTAAGTGCCAAATATTAACTTTTCATGTAATCAACCTCTTTTAGCTTCTGCATTAAAACTTCACCCACCCAAGAAGCACGCCCTACACCCGAAGAGCCAAAGGGTGCTTGGTCTTCAGATGGTTAAGGATTTCACCAAACCTGCTGCGTACACAGGTGAATAACGACAAAAGAGGCCAGAGGTGGACAGAATAATTGCACTCTGGGAACGCCTCCCAGAGTGGGACAAACAGCGGGTCGTCTACCCTGCGAGGCACCGGGACAGACGGCCTAAAGGGCGCTTCAAGGCCGCGAAGGGGAGGAGCTCTTCCTGTCCTGGGAAGGAGAGTCTCCAATGGTACGATTGGTTTCTAGAAGTCTTAGTTTACTTTCAAATCTACTCCCTTCTTTTCATGCTGTCATTTTCACATAACTCCAGCTGCCTTCTGGGACTGAACGCTGGCCCTGCTGACTGGCCTGATGCCAGCTACCTGGTGGAGGCCATTTGCAGCCAGTTCTGCCGCCTCTGCCCGTCAGCTACCAGAACCAGGGGGGTTCTGAAGACCCGTTGGTCCCTGGTCTTGGGGGACTACGTGGCCATCAGGGAGGCCGTTCTCGGGAGCCCCAGGCTGATGGTTGAAACTGGACTTCAGTTGTTTATGCTGAACCAGAGGACCCTGTCACAGTGGTCAGAGCTCCAATTCCTGCAGTCTGGTGTATCTTTTCCAACTATCCCGGTACCAGTGTCTGTCTTCTCCAGGTTCTCCTGCAGGCGAAAAAATGGGAGAGGGCTGTGATGGAGCAGGAAGCTGGACTTCCTGCTGCTCCAGCTGTTTCCCTGCAGCTGAAGGGCTGTCCTTGGTTCAGGTGGGACAGGGACAGCCCTACGACTACAAGCTGGCAGAGGAGAACATTCCTCTGCCAGCAACACCATTCAGGACTGAACCCCAGCTAGACCCTGTAGCTCCACTCTTTTACACTTTCTGCCGACCAGATGCTTAAATTTTTAGTAAAATGTTTGTTTTTAATATTTAAAGAGTTTTTAAATGTCCATCATAAAGGCAGTTGATATTAGATGTATAGAAGAAATAAAGATGTAAGTACTGACATCTGAGGTTACGTTGCTGTTGAATATTGGTATCCAAGGACAGCCAAGTTTACTTGGACAACCATTTTTTTTCCTTATTTCGAACACTGACATAGTTTGATAGTGGACTAGGGTTGTAGAATTTACCTCAGAGTCTGAGGAGAGATGCTGACCAGAGGTCTGCGAGGTCCCAGGACGGACATCCTCCTCAGTGGTGGTGGGGGGGACCGGATGGCTCCCAGACCTGCTGGAGCCAGCTGGGCCACCTGACCGGGCTGCTGTGTCAGAGGAGATGATGACTGGCCCAGAGATGGTGGGGTCTTCATCCTCCTCGATGCTCTCATCCTTCTCTTGAAGAGCAGAGACAGCAGCAGCCTCGTCCGGAGCGTCAGGGTCCAGGCTGACATCCTCAAGCACGCTGCCCGTCTGCTGGTACAGGTACTCCACCCCGATGAGCTCCCCTGCCGTGACGACAGAGAGCTCAGGTCATTTTTGTAGGTTGATATGAAGTCAGATCTACACCTCTGGCCTCTTTTGTCGTTATTCACCTGTGTACGCAGCAGGTTTGGTGAAATCCTTAACCATCTGAAGACCAAGCACCCTTTGGCTCTTCTGGTTAAGGGCGTGCTTGAGGTGGCCACTGTAGGAGTGGAGAGGCGACAGATGTTCCTCAGCTGCAGCCGGAGGTGCAGCAGCTGCTGCTCGGTCCTCGTTCCACCTCACCAGTCCATCTATCAGGAACGCCTGGAAGTATTTGGAGCTAGCAGACGTCCCTGAGGGAACCGTGTAAACATCAGTGGTTACGTTTACAGGCAGCAAATTTCTAATGAAGTCCAAGCTTCCACATTTACTCTGTCAAACTGATCAGCATCTGCAGTTACCTGGGATGAACCGCTGGAGGTGGAGGTGGAAGGACTTCAGAGAGGTGGAGCCTCTAGCACAGCGATAAACTGGCAGGCTGACCCCGCCCTTGCTCAGCCTGCCAGTCTCGGTGTAGAGCTGCACCCCCGGCCAGTCCTGGATGCAGCTAAGGTGCCGCCTCTGGGTGCTCCAGATCTCCTCCATGCGGAGAGCATCCAGCAACGGGATGTCCAGGGTGTCGCGTCCTGCCGGGCCACTGAAGGTGTCCAGAAGGTTTTGGATGAGGAGGGCCGTCTCCTCAGCTCCACGTGTCCGACGACGACAGTGGAGCCTCCACTCCTCCTTGGAAACCCTCTGGACCACGTCTGCATCCGTCAGGCCGACCATCCCGTGCTTCCCCTCCAGCTCGGACCGCTTAGCCTGAGTCAGACGGCGGGCATCTCCGGGGTCCACCTCAAAGATGCAGTGAGACAGCTGCCTCATGAAGCTGGGATAGAGCTGGTGGCTCTTGGTAGTGACACCTGACGCAAAGCGGCGCATCAGGTGCCAGATGTCGAGCCGGACCACCAGCTGCCCCCACTCCTAAAGACAAACGTGGAGAGAACTTTAAGACTGAACTGTGAGCAACATGTCAGCATTAACAAAAACATGATGAATCTGAGTTCTTACCGAAAATAAGGCAGCTGTCCTGCACACGCCGTTTCTGCTGCAGCAGTCGCGGTCCACATAGATGAGCTGGGGGGGAGGAACCTTGGCGAGTCCATACCGCCTCATCAGCCCAGCCGCCATCCTGGATAGACCCTCAGAGCCCTCAGAGCAGGTGAGGCACGCTCATGAGGACCTGACCGTGCTCGTTACCAACGTTGGTAACCCAGGAGGCTGAGTCAGGAGGCAGCTCCTGCGAGCTTCTTCGTCACCTGAACAGAGACGTTTTGTTTTTCAGAACAGACTCAGACTGCTGTTTGAGAATCCACAGGAGAAAACATTCCCAAACCTTCTTGGAGGAATCCATTTTTAAGATGGATCCAAAGGTGGACGTGATCCTGGCCTTGTACTCGTCCAGCCGCATCAGGACGTCGTAGCCGTACACCGTCAGCAGCCAGGCGGGTGACGGAAGAGGGGGCATAGGTGGAGGTGGTGGAAACTGCCTCCCCACGTTGCTCAAGGCCAGGAACCGCTCGCAGACGCCAAGGTAGTGGATCGCTCTCCGCATCCAGGAGTCCGAGTGCTGCTCCCGCAGGGTGTTGTACAGCTGCTTGGCACTGTTGCCCAAAGTGCGAGACCTGAGCTGTGCAACCACCCTTTGGTCACAGGACAGCCTGCATCAACACAATCACCATATGCCAACATGTAGACAAAGTTTTCCACACAAACTAACATGTGGCTCAATGCTGCCTCTTACTTGTACGTGAGTACAGCAGGAAACTGGCAGCTGTAGGTGGGAGCCAGCTGCCTTATGATCCCCTGTGACCACCCCCCGACCTTCTTCTTACACCGACGGCACTCCAGGTACTCCGTGGCCATGAGGTACCAGCCGTCGATGTCCAGGACCCTCCGGATGGTCCTGTACAGCCCAGCCTTCGTCAGTGGCCCGCTACACAAAGGCTGGGGACATGTCAGCTGAAGGCCCCAGATCCTGTGAGGCATCCACAGGAACAGCCGACATGCGAAGAACAGGTCAGGGGACGCGGGAGGTGGCGGAGCGCGACGCCATCTTGGTGAGGTCGACAACGCCCAAATGTCAATGCTTTCTATTGCTTTTAGTGGCATTTAAAGTGTGGATGCCATGCTTTGAACAACTTTGTCAAATAAAAAAGCCCTTAAAACGCTGATTCTATTGATACCAATAGTTAGCGTCGAAAAAAATCTGAAGCATATGAATAATAGACATCTTTCGAAGGAATCAGAGATTTGAATTTGCCGCTAAGAGCGCAGGCTGGAAGTGAACTCGATATGACCTGTGACGTCACAAAAGGCATTGACTTTCGTAGTTCCGCTTCGGACAGCATGTAAACAAAACAGGTAGTCTTCGTTTCTCTCGTGTTTAAATCTGTTAATCATCAACATGCCAAGTCGTTGTGTGGCAGCTGGATGTAGCAATACATCTAGTGAAAGTGTATCTGTGTATAAATTCCCAAAACAAGAAACGCTGCTGAAACAATGGACAAAACAAGTTCAGCGAACGAGGGCGAATTGGGTGCCAACTAGAAGTAAGATCTTAAGCCCGAGCCCGAGTCCGACCGGACCCGAAATTCGGGCTCTAAATGACAGTCATTACGTTCGGGTCGGTTCGGGCCGGGCTTCTCTCTCGCTGACTTTTTTAATAAATATATTGTAATGGCTGCAAAGAAGCTCTTTAGGCGGCGGTTGTCAAACAGCTCTTTATTAATCCTGGATGTCAGAACGGTTACCGCACAAACCGAAAGGCACAGCCATAGCGCACACACACACACACCCACACACACACAGGTAGACCCCGCCCCCTCCCACCAGTCACCAGCCCACCGTTGATTGACATACACTGTGGTCCCGCAACTGGCAGAAAAGGGGGGGCGCCGGCCACCCGCAGCTCTGCGAGCGTGCCGTGAATGTAATCTTCCCCCGCAAGCCCGCATCTATTTTGTTTAGGGATCCCCGATATGGAGCAGCAGGAAGTCAAGGAGAAACTTCAGACAGGGAAACTGAAAAGGCAAACGCGCACCGCCGCGGATGCAGTATTTCCAGCGTAATGAAGCGAGTGCGCATCCAGATCTCTCTGTCACTCTCTCTGTGTGGCCTCTTATTCTGTGTTCCAGCGTTATTTCATTGATCAAATGCATTTGTCATGGAGGGAGGAACCTATGCGCAGCGCTTCCAGCGGAACTCTATGCCACAACAGCAGCTTATACGCGCGGCTGCAGCGACCACTCTCTGTTCGAAGGAAAATAACTTTCATCATCATAAAAATATATAGATTATTTTACCTTTAAGAAATCTGGCGGGTTTTTTTCTGTCAAAAATCCTATGGGTTAAATTGAAATTTCGGGTTTGCTTCGGGCTCGGTCCTGCAAATAAAGTTAATTGGTCGGGTTCGGTCCGAGTTCGGCTTTAATGCCCACGGGCCTGTGTCGGGTCGGGCCGGATTTTTTAGGCCCGATCTTACCTCTAGTGCCAACTGCTTCGTCAACTTTATGCAGCGAACATTTTGAGGCAGACTGTTTTGAAGAAACACCACAGCTCATGAAAGATATGGGAATGCATGTCAGATATAAAAAAGTATTGAAACCGAACGCAATCCCCACCATTTTCAAGAGATCGCTAGACCTACTACTTTCTGCTATATCCTCCTCACTTTCGCAAAAGGGTTCGAATCGATACGGTTGCAAAAGTGACTCATCATCATGATAATCTCCGCAACTTTCCTCTTCATCTTTCTGTTCAGCTAGCCATGTTGTCTGCCTTTCGTTACGTCACAAACAGGGCGGCGCGAATTCGGCGGAATGCGTGAAGCCGGCGGCCGTCCTCGTTGTTTATATCGCGTTTTTCGCTATTTATTCTTTTTCGAAAAATATTAAAAACAATCGCAACATGAAATAGAGACTATTTACTATATTTTGGCTTATTAAAATAGGCCATGTCACCCACACATTAAGTAGTTTTTATAGAATTCATATATATTCATATTTCTACATATTTATACATATAAATAAATATATAATATATGTATATAATTTTTATACATATACATCATTTGTTGCTGTTAAATAATAGAAACAGTCAGCCTTATAAGCTCAAACTTTAATGAAAAATGCATTGTTGCAGGACTTCTTATGAATAAATAAAATATTACAAAGAATTTTTAATAATAATTTTTGAACATTTCGAAGTTTTAGACCTCTTTGACATTTAATTTAAATTATTTAGAAAAGCTAAACAATAAGTCAATAATAATAATAAATAATAACAATATATAAATAATAAGTCAATAATACCAATAAATAATAATATATAAATAATAAGTCAATAAATAATACACAATAATAATAATAATAGTTAATAACGTTATATAAATAAGTGAATAATAATAATGATGATGAATAAATAATAAATAATAATAATAAATAAATAATAATGTTAAATGATAACAATAAGTAAATAATAGGTCAATAATAATAAATGATAATAATAAATCAATAATAAGACAACAATAAGTCCAAAAGTCAACAACAGATTTTCCTCTTTAAAAAAAAAAAAATAAATAAATAAAACAATAGATTTACTCCACGTATTCATGTGAGTGATCAGTTTGTGCAACACAGTTGGTTTGGTGCCGGGTTTCAAGCGATCAATCTGGCCAGTCTTATCAAAATCTGTTTCCACTAAATCTTTTGAACATAGTCCGACTGTGTTGCTAGTTGGTAACCACAGTGATCCATCTGGGTTAGCTCTTTGATAGCTAAGACCCACTTTTTCCTTAAGTCTGAATCCATTGAAAACCTGCAAGAAAAGTTCAGTCACTGACTCAGAAATGTATAAATCTATATTACTATAATAGCCTAGTACTGTATATAGGTTTAACACAATAAAGTTTACATCCATGTTGAAAGCAAGTTATACGTACATCATGCAGCATGTTGATAATAGCCCTGCAGCATCATGCATGTTAACATGTGTACGATTAATGAAGCCCCTACAGCATTAAAAGGAAAGAATTACAGCGGGGAAAATAAGTATTGAACACGTCAACATTTGTGACATGAAATTTTCACCAGATGGGGGCGACAGTGGCTCAGGTGGATGAGTGGGTCGTCCAATGATCGAAGGATCGGCGGTTCGATTCCCCGCTCCCACCAGCCAAAATGTCGTTGTGTCCTTTGGCAAGACACTTCACCCTCCCTGCCTCCAGTGTGGCCTCCACTGGTGTATGAATGTGCATGAATGATCCCGGTGATGGTCAGAGGGGCCGTAGGCGCGAACTGGCAGCCACGCCTCTGTCAGTCTGCCCCAGGGCAGCTGTGGCTACAAAAGTAGTTACCATCACCAAGTATGAATGAGGACTGAATGAATAATGGACACATTGTAAGTGCTTTGGGTGTCTTGAAAAGCGCAGATAAATCCAATCCATTATTATTATTATTAGATGTCAGCATCAACCCAAGTAATGCACACATAGAAAGAAATCCAAACATTTATGTCCATAAATGAAGTTATGTGTAATAAAGTGAAATGGCACAGGGAATAAGTATTGAACACGCTTACTGAAATTTATTTAATACTTTAAAACCTTTGTTGGTGATTACAGCCTCCAGACGCCTCCTGTATGGAGAAACCAGTCGAATACATTGCTCAGGTGTGATTTTGGCCCATTCATCCACACAAACTGCCTTCAAATCTTCAAGGTTCCGGGGGTCTCTTCTGTGAACCCGGATCTTCAGTTCATTCCAAAGATTTTCAATTGGATTCAAGTCTGGTGATTGACTGGGCCATTCTAGCAGCTTTATTTTCTTTTTCTTCAACCAGTTGAGTGTTACCTTGGCTGTGTGCTTGGGATCGTTGTCTTGCTGAAAGATCCACCCTCTTTTCATCTTCAGCAGCCTGGCAGATGACAGCAGATTCTGATCAAGAATGTCTCGATACTTTTCTCCAGTCATTATTCCTTCAATGATATGAAGTCTACCAGTACCACATGCTGAAAAACAGCCCCACGCCATGATGCTCCCACCTCCAAACTTGACTGTTGGTATGGTGTTTTGGGGGTGATGTGCGGTGCCATTTTTCCTCCAAACATGTTGTGTCTTATGACATCCGAAAAGTTCAATTTTGGTCTCATCTGACCAGAGTATCTTCTCCCAGAATGTCATGGGTTTATCCAAATGTTGTGTCGCAAACTCCAAACGAGCTTCAACATGCTTCTTCTTTAAAAATGGAGTCTTGCGTGGTGTGCATGCATGGAGGCCATGGCGGTTGAGTGCATTACTTATTGTTTTCTTTGAAACAACGGTACCTGCTGATTCCAGGTCTTTCAGAAGCTCTCCACGAGTGGTTCTGGGCTGTTGGAGAACCCTTCTGATGATTGTTCTGACTCCTCTGTCTGAAATCTTGCGAGGATCACCTGGCCGTGGCTGGTTTATGGTAATGCTGTGTTCTTTCCACTTCCGGATGATGGCCCCAATGGTACTCACTGGAACTTTCAGAAGTTTAGAAATGCGCCTGTAACCAATGCCTTCAGTGTGTTTTGCAACAATAGGGTTGCGTAGCTCTTTGGACAGCTCTTTGCTTTTACCCATCATGCAATGCTTCTTGTCTAACACCTTGCTGGTGAGAAACCTTTTTAAAAGGCATCAATCAGGACTATACCAGCTGATATTACTTTGCACTAATAGGGGGCAGGTTAACCTTCTGAATACTGACAAACTCCAGCTGATTTCTTGGCTTGCCAGACCTTTTTACCCCTCCTTTTCTTCATGTGTTCAATACTTATTCCCTGTGCCATTTTACTTTATTACACATAACTTCATTTATGGACATAAATGTTTGGATTTCTTTCTATGTGTGCATTACTTGGGTTGATGCCGACATCTGGTGAAAATTTTGTGTCAATAGCTCGATTAGAAATATGTTTTTTGAGAGAAATGTTGACGTGTTCAATACTTTTTTTCCCCGCTGTATAAGTCCACTGAGTTCTGAAGATAAAAATCTTGATGATTTGTTTAAGAAACCCATTTAAATACTTTTTTTGTCAAAAATTGTTCTGACGCGATGCATTGTGGTCTATATTCGCCGATCTAGTGAGCATCGATGCACACTGGTTTTTCACAGAGACTTCTGGTAAATTTCTAGGTCACTGGATTTTAGAATTGCAGATTCAGACAGCACTACAAAATGGAAAACACACTCTGTAGAGCACTATGTAGGGGTTAGGGTGGGAATTCTGACATAGCCCAAGTTTTCCTGCTAAGGATTTATTTGTTCATAAAATATTACTCCCAACTTTCTAATAAGCATGATTACGAGAATAATCTATGGTCATTCTAGAGTAAGTGGTAGCATTTCCATAGAGACACTTTGCATCAGCAGCTCCATGCTCCAGTGCTCTAGGAGACTTTATAGTCCTGAGAGTTGAAGACTGGATGACTGACAGCTGTCCTTCATCACAGCAGAAGACACACAAATCTTCCTCCTCATCATCCTCATCCAAAACATGACTGTGATCTGCGTCCTCAACTGGACTCTCCTCTGCTGCTGCTTCACAGGTAAAGTCCAGAGAATCCAACTCCTCTCCTCTATGAACATCCGTCCCTCTGAAATGAAGGCCACAAAAGCATGAAGCTGCTTTCTGTTTCTGTCTCTGTATCCTCAGAGTCCAGAGGACAGGTCACAGTGACTCAGCCTAGAGCAGTGAGCTCTGCTGTGGGAGGATCTGTCTCCATCTCATGTAGAACCAGTCAGGATGTTTATAGCAGCAACTATTTATCCTGGTACCAACAGAAAGATGGACAAACTCCTAAACTGCTGTTCTACTATGTTGGAAACAGAGTATCAGGAACTCCAACTCGTTTTACAGAAGGTGGATCAAACTCTGATTTCACTCTGACCATCAGTGGAATTGAGGCTGAAGATGCAGCAGTTTATTACTGTCAGAGTACTCACTACATCAACAGTCTGTATGTGTTCACACAGTGAAAAACAGTCGTACAAAAACCTCCTTCAGTCAGAGGGAACAGAAACTGAACTGATACAGTTCAATGAAGACACAGAGAAGCACACTCACTCATACTATAAGCTAACGTTGAAGCAATCCACATTTTTTATTCATTTTTCTAATATTCAGATATTAATGTGTCAAAAAAAAACTTTGGTATTAACTGCTGGCTCTTTTCTATCATGATAGTTAACTCACAAACTCTTATTTTACATATGATCTGTAATAAAGATTTATAATTTATCAATGTTCTAAAACAGTAAAACAAAATCTCCTTTATGTTTATTAATTTATTCCTTTTCATTTAATTCTCAGAAAAATGTTCCAGTTTTAATAAAAAGTGGGATCTGATTCACATACATTAAGCTGTTTCTCCAACAAGCAGCTGCAGTTCAAACCATCTCAGTTTAAGTGTCTGCAGTATTATGGGTTATATCCGCCAATAAATGACCTGCTGGTTGTCATGGTGATCATCTGACCAGATTCTTTCCCCACATGCTT
Source organism: Oryzias curvinotus (assembly GCA_023969325.1). Lineage (NCBI taxonomy): Eukaryota > Metazoa > Chordata > Actinopteri > Beloniformes > Adrianichthyidae > Oryzias > Oryzias curvinotus. Next base: position 14,231,382 of record CM043716.1, read on the forward strand.
CTGTTGTCACATGTTGTCAATTATATCTTATTTACTGATTTTTCTGAGCCAAACATGATCTTTCCTCCTCTATATCAATCAATCAGTAATCTTCTCCTCTCACATTGTTGCTGCAGGTCACAAATGCAGCTCTCTGTCTGTCCTCTCAGAGGTTTGTCAGCGTTCCTCTGTCCTCCAGACATCAGTCTGCTGGTCCTCATGGAGGTTCACTTTACCCAGAACAACCTGTTGACTTTGTCTCTTTTAGTGACATCTGAGGAAGTATTTGGATGATAATGGAAAGTTATTCATTATTTGTTGTTTTATTTTGCACTTTGAATTTGTCATTTGTCCTTAAAACATTTATGCTAAATAAACACATTGAAGCAAAACAACAGAACCCAAGAAGAGGATAAATGTTTTTATTTAAGCCTTTATAAATGCAATAAATGAAGAAAGATGACTTCAAAAATGTATAAAAGATGTAAAGAAACTTTTGATAGAATATATAAAAAGCAATACAAAGAGCAGTTATGTAAATCTTTCAGTTCAAGACTGGGAGCACTAGTCTCTCCTGAAAGTCCTGGTTTCTGGAGGCTGGGTTCCTCTCTTGGCCTCACAGGTCACCTTCTCCCACTGGTCTGTAGAGAGCCTCAGAGAGCTAAAACAACGTTTTAGCCTGGTACCAACAGAAAGATGGACAAACTCCTAAACTACTAATTTACTATACTAGCACTCGAGCATCAGGGACTCCAACTCGTTTTACAGGCAGTGGATCAAACTCTGATTTCACTCTGACCGTCAGTGGAATTCAGGCTGAAGATGCAGCAGTTTATTACTGTCAGAGTTTTCATGTCATCAACAGGCAGCATGTGTTCGCACAGTGAAAAACAGTCATACAAAAACCTCCCTCATTCAGGCTGAACAGAAACTGAACTGACTGCTGCAGCTGGAAGATGCTGCAGACACTGAAACAGTTCACTGAACATCCATTCTAACAATTAAAAACACTGACAATTGTCCCCTTATGTTACCAGATATAAGAACTTGCTCCTGTTTTTTAATGCCTGATAATAATTCAAACTTATTGAATTAATTTGTTAATCACCAAAATATAATTTACCTGTTGTAAAAAAAACGGATGTTAACAGCATGGAAATGATTACAAATTTAACTTAAAAATATGTGACTCCACAACAGGCAATCACAGACACAAGTAGTTCTCTTAACGGGTTTATTTGGTTTCTCCAAAACCTCAGTGAAAACTGCATATATAGAAATCTTTTGACAACAAACATACAATATAAACAGACAGTTAAAACAAATAGATACATCACCTCGTTGGCTACAAGCCGAGATGGGAGTTAGTCTTAGTGTCTTTCTTGCATCCACACATGGTATCTTTTGCGTACAAACGTGCTGTTCAGGTTTCCAGTGCCTCTATTTTCTGTCTGTTCAATATGTGCGCTAAGCGCTCTAAACCCTTTCAGTATTTTCAGAATAAAACATTTATTACCAACATTTATTAAACAAAACACATGAGACTAACAAATGACTGTTACAGATACTTTACAGTGTACCATAGTAATTACATTTCCAAAAGAGAATACCTTTATGCAGATGGAAGTTCCCATACGTTTATTCATTTCCGCCCTGGCTAAGGTCAGAATCAAACATGGACTGATTCCAGAGTCGATCCAGGAGCTGTCCAAGGTGCTGACCATCAGCATGACTGATTTCTAGGAGCTTTCCATACCATACGACCTTATTTAACTCCATATGTGCTGCTTTAAGTAAAGTCAACTGTAGCATCCCAAGAAGTATTTCTTGGGATGCTACGGATCTCTTTCATTTGCTTGAGGAATCATCGTCTTTTCCTGGATCACCTGCAAAGTAGATGGCACTGATTATAAGAGAGAACCACATGTTCCACATGTGGTTATTCTTACAAAAGTAATGACTGACTAATAGTTGTTTATATCTCAATATAAGTCTATGGAAATTTAGTTTTTTGGAGCCAGGGGGTTCTTCCTGTTTGGGACGTGATGGGGGAGGGGTCACTCGGTCCAGTTCTCATTTACAGTCTATTGTTCTACATGTCCAAACTAAAGATGTTGCCACACTCTCAGCTTCAAAAGCAGGAATGTAACATGGTAACATTTTAATTTGTACAATTCTGAAGAAAATTGTTACATTCATTGACTGTATAAGAGAAATCTTTGTCTTTTGCATCCCTAATGTTTAGTTTAAAGAATTGACTGTATATTAGAACTGTACTAAGTGACCCCTCTCCCATCTTGGTAATTGGCAAATTGCGTATACTTAGATAGCGCTTTCTACCCTCTTTCGAAGGCCCAAAGTGCTTTACAGTCACAGACCCATTCACCCATACACACACACACACATTCACAAACTGGTAGCGGCTCTGCTGCTGAACACTGGCACCAACGTCCCACCGTGTTCCAAACAGGAAGTACCCACTGGCCCCAAGAAGACAAAATCCCATAGATTTCTTTTGACTTGGACCAGTCACTGCCTACTGACAACATCTAGCTCCAACATGGTGGAGTATGTATTGCAAAAAAAGATGAGTGAATTTGCTAAATTTGGTTGGGTGACGCCATTCTGTGACTGTAAAGCGCTTTGGGCCTTGTAGGTAGAAAAGCGCTATACAAGTATACGCCATTTACCATTTATCATTCTCACTCTGTCCAGTTTTTATATATAATCAAGAGTTAGATTTTAACTGAAGTTAAATGTGGTGTTCCTAAATTTAGGGAAAGTCAATCCAGAATCAATCCTAATGATGTTACACCTTGCCTTACAAAGGAAGAATCTCTTCTCCTGAGGGTTGTCATTTTCAAATAATATTAATAATGGTTAATATATTTTTTAAAATTCTTATTAAACAAACTATAAATATTTTACCACAAAAAATATCCTGTTTAACAGATGCTGCATTGCCGGTTTTAATGTATGACTGATTTTATGTTTTTTACAGTCACCGGTGTGAAGCCCGTTCAGACAACTGTGCTGTGATATCAAGTTATAAAAATAAAATTGAACTGAATTTATTGAAAGACAGAGTATAAAGTCTGGAATTATGAGACAGTTCTTGGCAGTGAAAGCATTATTTCAAACCCTTTTAAATTTTTGTTCACATTTCATTTTCTCGTTGCATCTCTGTAGATGTAGTTAGTCATTGTGTTGTACTCTTAATCTTACAGAACTTTCAGGGCTGCCGCACATTTTATAGTATCCTAAAAACAAAAGATTAAAGCACCTAAGGGTCAACACTCACCATGAACAGGCCGGAAGTATGAAACACAGTAAAAAGATGTCACAGTCACATCATGAAGACTAGAAAATTATATTGATTTAAAATCTATTATTTTTGGATGCTTTGTTTTCATTGTTTCTCACCGTTTCTTCTCCAACAGCAGTAGAGGAGTCCACTGAGCACAAGGAGCAGAACCACTCCAGCAGCTCCTCCAACAACAGGACCAACTGGAAATTCTGAAGGAGAAACTGAGTAGAAACATGGATCAAACTGACATTCAGGGTAATAAGACTTTGCAGAGAAAAAGTGTTCTCTCATATGCTACTGTTTTAAAGAAGATTATCTTGATTAATTAACACTAAGGTCCTGGGGCTAAAGTTTACAATCTTACCCCTGTTTGTCTGGATCTTTGCTTTGTTCAGCGTGGTCACGATGTCTTCCGTTAGTCCAGAGAGCTGGAACACACAGTCATACCTCCTCCAGTCCTCATGTTTGATTAATGAAACATTCAGCTCTGAGCTCATCTGGAAGGTTCCATCATGGTTAGGTAGGATCTGTCCCGTCTCCACTGCCTCATGAATCTCCTCTCCGTCTTTCCTCCAGAACAGATCAGCTCTGTCAGGGTAAAAGCCAGTGGCATGGCAGCTGACTGGAGAGGAGGGAGTCCTCTGGAGGAGAGACACTGAGGGACGCTCTGCACAAAGAAATAAAGAAAAACAGGTTTCTCCCATATTCAGCATTTATTTGTATGAACTAGTTAGTGTTGTTGACTCTACCTGTTCTTTCCAGAAAAATCCTATAGGGCTTGTTGTCCTTAAGCAATTTAGGACACACTGACATATTTGTGTCTTTTATGTACTTTAATCTCCCTTTGTCTGCATCCCATAAATGTTTTATCACAACAGCTTGTGATTTTGAAGCAATCCATGTCATAGCCTGCAGGTCCAGAGAGATGAAGTCTTCCCCATCATAACCGTACTGTTCGAAACCTTTGACTTCATCGCTTTCATCGTCCCACTCACAGCCACTTATTCTTTGGAGAACATGAGAACCTGAACACCAAAGAAGAACACTATAAAGAGGTTTGAGTCATTTAGAAAGGTCTGGTTTTGAGTCTTCATTGTAATTCTTGAAACTTTATTGAAACCATTGAGTCATGTTGATGTGCTTTGTAGAACATATAGCTTGTTTAAAGTTGAGAACATTTTTTAAACAATATTCTCCAATTGAAATTTTTTTGTAGAATTCTAGACAGTAAATCTTCAATATTACCTTCAGTTTGATTTAAACGTTGCTTGAAAACATCCATGGTAGCCTTAAATATTTGCTGATTGTAAAGACACATCTGTGAAAACAACAGGGAGCGTTCAGGTCTTTCCCTGAATAGTATTTGTATCCAGTCCTGTTTTGGTTCAACTTCTCTCTTGATGCTGTTGAAGTACCCAATCTCAACTTTGTCCACTGATGCCGTACACACAAACTCAGGAAGGTTTGTTTTTCCAGAGTGCCAGCAGCCATGAATTTCAGAGAGTATTTCACTGAGGAAAAAAAAATTGCATTTGATTTCTGTATTTATCAAAAATGTATTTAAAAAATAAAGTCCATGGAAAATTTCCAAACCCAGGATTTACTTTTGTTTGTTTACAAAGAACCAGTGACTCAATCCCTTAAATATTGTCACTAAAAAAATAACATGCCAAATTAGGGTCGACAGAGCAGCCAAAATCCAAATTGTATGCATGGAGATTTCTGAACACATTTCATACTGAAACACAATTTTCCACTCAAAATACAATTTAAGCCTTTGGTGAACAGTATTTCTTCACAGAGTAACATTACAACAATGATTAAATATTCTTCCCTTAAATTTAGGTGAGCTCTGTAATGGAATTTCACAAACACACTGGTTTTTGACAATACTATTCTTGAGGGATAAACTTTTAAACATCTTTAAAAAAACAAAAAAACCTGTATATAAAACAATCATTTTCCCCCTTTCTTGGTAAATAATGGTATATTTCAATATGAAAAGATCCAGATTTAACTTGCACTTTGTGTTTGTCAACAAAAATACAAATCTTCTCCTGCATCTTGAAAGTGCAGCTGTTTTTGAATGGCAGCTGTAATCACAGACTTTGCATACATTACTGTTCTACCAGCAATGTTCTGTTTGTAAAAGAATTACAGCAGCCATGCTTCTGATTTTGAGTCACAAATGATAAAAATGTTGTTTTAAATTGGTAGTAGGTCGTTGTTGCTACTTCGCCTTTCAAGTTTTCATTTAATTTCCACGCTGAAGCCAGTCTATGACCTTAGCTGACTTTGTTATAGTTAGTTGAATTTGCTGCATAGTGATTTATTTCAGGAACATTTCTCTCTCTAGCCCAGTCCTCCCCCCACTATGATGAAACAGCTTTCTAAATTTTTTTAATCTCAACAAACTCAGCTTGAGTTTTACATACGGTTTTGTTTCTGCAAGTAACCAATGACAGTGATGTAATCTGTTTTTGCTTTAAAGTCACAACAATGTATGGTAGGAAATGTTGAAATAAAAAACTGCAGCTTGTGGTCTACCTGCAGACGCTGCATGACAGAGGAAGAACAGAGTTACCAATATCTTCATCGTGTTCTGGTGTAATCAGACACAGACAGGGTCAACTGATCTTCTACTGAATGTCGTTGAACTGAAAGAACAGTTGGTTGAGGAATTCATGAAGTACGACGCAAATTGAAGGAGACCAGGCTTGACTGCAGGTACTTCAAAACTTAAAACCTTAAACATGGGGGTGGGGGGGTAAGGGGGGGGGCAAGGTAGGAAGAAAAAATGGGTCCAGGTTCTTATGGATATAACATAAATATAAATGTAACACCTGTGGATAAATAGTAAATGAAACCAGGTGAGACAGTGATTGGAAAATAAGCCTGAAAAAAGAACATTACAAGAACCAAGAAAACATGTTTGAAAAACGAACCGGAACAAAGAACACAGTGGGAGGGTGTGTCTGTCGCTGGAACAGAACTGTAATGAAAAGTTCCGTTTACAATCAAATTAACTTTTTCCCTTTTTTCCAGGTGGAGTGGTCAAAAAGCAAAACTGCGAGGTTGGAACCACAGCAGGAATTGTCTGCAAAAAAAATTAACGTCACCCTCCTTTTTATAATAAAGAAGCTGTTTTTTTTTTCACAATAAAGCTGATTTTTAACACACAGATACTCACGAGTATTTAAGGAATGTTGAGAGGAAACAAACAGCCAAAAAGTCAGAAAGTGTCTAAGTTTAGTTCCATTCAGGAGCCGCCAGCTGCTCAAAGAACCGAGCCCTCAGGCTTTTATCCACAATACTGAAAGTAAAAAGTCTTGGTCTTTATTGGGTTCAGATCAAAGTCCATGCAGGTCCTTTTGTGGTCAGATGTCTCTGTTGCTGTGAGCACATATGTGTGTTTGTTGGTGGGTTTGTATGTGTGTGTGTGTAAAAGTAACTACCGGTAAGTAACTAACTTGTGACTTAGCCCTCTTTTGCTCACAGCATCACAAAAACATATTCTCACTCCTGGCATATTTTGTCTTCATGGTTTTTCTCCAACCAGCAGGATTTTATTCTAGAGAGGTGAGACATTTTTGGCTTTTTGTTGGCTTTTGGTGTTTTAAGAGAAGACATTTCTCCTGCTTTGCTCACAAAGTTGCAAAAATAAAAATTAGGTTTCAGCCGTTTTTCAAAGGTTGTAAATGAAGCTGCTGTTGTTGATGGACAGATCACTCCACCACGATAGAACCAGAGCCATAGAGTTTAGCTTCTGACCGGTTCTAAAGGAACCAGAAGGCATTGCTGCTTTGCAGAGCTTAGTGTGCATGCAGAAGAATAGACCTGGACCACCTGGTTTGTATGTTAAAACCAACAAAAAGGTTGCATACAGTCAAACATAAAAATATATAAAAACGTATCTGTACCAATATCCATAACTGTACTAGTGTTCATGACTGCAGTCGTGTTAAAGTTCCAAATAAAGAAATCGATTGAGTTTATTGGAGGAGAAAACACTTGTGGAGTTTCCAGTAGTTACAACGCCACCAAGTAACATTCTCCATCAAAATATTTTGTGAAAATAAACCGAAGCAAATCTAATATGTGTGATGCCTCTATTTACATCAAAACACTTTATGTCCCATATGCTGTCACACTCTTTCCTACTTTAGAAAGGTTCAAGCATTAAATTGTCTTATATCTGAATACATGATCAATAACAACAATGAAATGAAAACATGTAGATCAAAGTTACTCTGCAGGGTACTGTGTACTCTTTACTAGAGACAATATTTATGAAGACAGAAGAATGTTGAATCAGTCTTTTACTATTTAAATCCATATGTGCTGCTCTCAGGAAAATTTAGTGTTTTTTCGTCTTTCATTTTCAAATCATTATCCTTCAAAGCTGAACAACATCCTTCTTCAGATTCTTTGGATTTCACCTAAAGAATCATCTTCTTATTCCAGATCACAGAGAAATAATCTACAATGAGCATTAAACTGTTTGTTTTGTAAGCCAGGGAGATGATTTTGAGAGAGAATCATTGGTTCAGCTTCTTCAAACTAAACATGTTACAACACCCTGGGCTGCAAAAAGCAGGAATGAAAATGACATCTGATATCCCTTTAAGTTATTGTTCACATTTCATTTTCTGTTTTCTCTTTATGCTGATGTGATTGTGTTGGACTCTGCTGCTGCTGCTACACATCTTATATCATTCCAAAAGCAAACAAACAAACAAACTTGAACTGGCAGGGATTCACTTTTATACTCTAAACAAAAAGTAGCTGTAAATGGATGAGAAACATGAACACGTTAGGTCATCGATTGATAGATTCACAGACATTCAGTAAAGGTGGAAATTAATTTTCACTGTGTTTGTGTTGTCTTTAAAGATATCAATTTCCAGTTTATTAATTTGTATTATTATTATTTAAGTAATGATTTTATAGTGGGGTTTTTTTCATTTACAGATTTAAAAAAAATCATACTTGTGTTTTCTTTGTTGTTTCTAAATTTCTACACTTTTTAAAGAGATAAAAAATTTTCGGACGTCCCCTGAATGTCTCGGACGAGTCACCTGCTGGAGTCCAGCGTGAAAGGTTGGGATCAGAACGGCGCTCGGTAGTCTTTGCTGCTTCTCTGTCCTTCTCCCGAGCAACCTGAGTCCAAATGACGGTGAGGAGCAGAATTCTGCTTTATGAGCTCCACACAGGCGAGAATGAGAAGACGAGCAGCTCATACGTGGTGGTTAAGATCAAAGAAATTGTCCCCAAAAAAACGTAAACGAAAGACGACGGGGGCCATGTTTATTAGTTCGCTTTCTCGACTCGAGTGATGAAGTCGATATTACGAGATAATAACAACTGTTTTCGTGAGATAACGGTACAAATGTGTTCCTCGTAATGTCGAAAACACAGTTTAATGATGTTTTGTTTGTAAAAAACCCGAAAGAGATTTAATTTTATGTTGCTAACGTTCAAAATGGCGGATTATTGAAAGTAGTTTCTGGCCCGCTATTTTCACCCAATTTCCATTCCGTTCCAGTAATTCATGTTAAACTGCTTATTTATTGCTGACTGTCACTGTGAGAGTTCGTGGTCAATTTCTGTGTATTCAGAAAGCGCTGAAGAGAAAAAGTAGAAAAAGTCAAATTTTTTGATATTTATTTATTATTATTATTTATTATTATTTATTATTATTATTATTATTATTATTATTATTATTATTATTATTATTATTATTATTATTATTATTATTATTATTTATTATTTATTATTATTTATTATTTATTATTATTATTTATTATTTATTATTATTTGATATTTATTTATTATTTATTTGATCTATCTGTGGTGGAAATGCAGGTAAAAGTGAAGCAGCTTGTGGGCAGATCTGCATTTCCAGGTGCTTTAGAAACGAACAGTCAGAGTAGAGTGGAGATCTGTTCATGTGATCAGTGATTTCATGTGGTATCGTGGTGTTTTCAGTCTCCTCTGCACCTGCTGCTTCATCCAAAACCTTTATGGAGCCTACGGATGAAGAGCTGGTCAGGCTTAGTTTACTTTCAAATCTACTCCCTTTTTTTCATGCTGTCATTTCTTCCACATAACTTCCACAGCCTTCTGGGACTGAACGCTGGCCCTGCTGACTGGCCTGATGCCAGCTACCTGGTGGAGGTCATTTGCAGCCAGTTCTGCCGCCTCCACCCGTCACCTACCAGAACCAGGGGGGTTCTGAAGACCCGTTGGTCCATGATCTTGGGGGACTACGTGGCCATCAGGGAGGCCGTTCTCGGGACCCCCAGGCTGATGGTTGAAACTGGACTTCAGTTGTTTCAGCTGAACCAGAGGACCCTGTCACAGTGGTCAGAGCTCCAATTCCTGCAGTCTGGTGTATCTTTTCCAACTATCCCGGTACCAGTGTCTGTCTTCTCCAGGTTCTCCTGTCGGCGAAAAAATGGGAGAGGGCTGTGATGGAGCAGGAAGCTGGACTCCTTCCTGCTGCTCCAGCTGTTTCCCTGCAGCTAAAGGGTTGTCCTTGGTTCAGGTGGGACAGGGACAGCCCTACGACTACAAGCTGCCATAGGAGAACATTCCTCTGCCAGCAACACCATCCGGGACTGAACCCCAGCTCGACCCTGAAGCTCCTCCTCCACCATCACCACCCCCCCCCTCCTTCTGAGCGTGTGCCCAGGACCACCACCTTTAGGAGGACAGCGGCATGAGCAGCAGCTGCACCACCGGCCGAAGGCCTTCCAGCAGCCAGAAAAGTCCGCCGACAGGTTGTGCAGACCACCTGCAGGAAGTGTGGCCAGCCCAAAAGGCTAGACACTGCCCACACGCATATCTGGGGTGTCGTACTGCACAACTGTTGGTGGGAAGAGTGCGGAGGAGCAGAGGGAACATATGAAGAGGGAACAGGAACAATGAAGACTTTCAAAAATATCTTTTTTATTGGAAAAATAAATACCGTATTTTCCGGACTATAAGTCGCACTTTTTTTCATAGTTTGGCAAGGGGTGCGACTTATACTCCGGAGCGACTTATATTTGAAATAACTTACATTGCTAAATAATTTCACATGTTCATTATTTTCACTGACAACTGCAAGAGGGCGCTCCAGGCTCGGAGTGGTACTTAGTGGTACTTTCATACTGTCAAGTGTCTTTGTGACCTGCATGCTCCCACACTTAAATACAATTTATTTTAATTTAAGTAGTATTTTACTAATAATTATCTTTTTTCAGGTTAACAAATATGTATCATTTCAATACAAACATTTGTATAACATTTTAGAACATTTACCGGTAATTTATTTTTTTCTTTTAACCCAATACAACAACGTGACATATTAAAAAAAGGAGTCCAGCATTGAGCTAACCAGTAGCCCTTTAAAGTCCAAGTCCCACTCACGCAGTGGTTTTATGTTAATAAAGCAGGCACGTACTCAGTTTGTTGTGTGTCATGTAGCTATTTAGCCTGTTCTCTAACCCCCTGTTATTTTAAGTTGCCTTTCAAGGTGAGATGTATGTTCTTGGTCTCAGATTTTTTAAATAAATTTCCCATCAAAGTGCGACTTATAGTCCAGTGCGACTTATCTGTGTTTTTTTTTCTACTTTATAATGCATTTTTGGGCCGGTGCGACTTATAGTCCGGAAAATACGGTATATTTTTTATTGAAAAGCTTGTGTTATTATTATTTAGTTGTATTCAAACAGGTAGTACTTTGGGTAGAAATGAGTTTCCATTAAGGTTTGTCACAACATAGGTTATTGAAACAGAACAGGATGTGAAAAACTCGACGGAAGTCATTCTAACTTTATGAAATGTATAAATATACAACTTTGCAATAAATCTAAACACATAAGCTGCACCGTACAAACTATAAACGATGTTTCTGGAGCCAAACCACAGAGATGAAAACATGTGAAACATTTCAAGAGTCTTCCTGCTGAATTGTAGCTCCGTCTTCTCTCAAAGTGTATTATTTTTAAAAGGATGAATCCCTTCTGGCAGCTTGAGGTTGCTGAATAAATCTGAAAAAGAGGCACAGAACATCACAAACTGTTGACACAAAGGCTTCACATCACTTTTAGGCTCTGATTGTGTCTTAGATCATCAAAGCAGCTCAATCCAACATCTGTCACCATCAGAGTGACATCATGTGTGCCTTTAAAACACACAATGACACTTTTTCCCACTGAAATCATTTCCAACACCTTTGTGATTATTTTCCAGATGTTTGTGTAAAGTGACACAATTTGAATGTTTTGTTGTGATTACCCAAGGCGGAGCTCGAACTCACGACCTTGTGCACGATAGCAGCCCCCCCCCCTCCCCCTCCACAGAGAAGAATGGGTAACTTCCATCATGGTTTTCTGTTCCCATTGTTCCAACTTTTCAGCCAATCAGATGGCAGCATTTGTTCCCATTTTAACGAGCAAACTTCAGGCGTCCAATCAGAGAGCCGGATTTGTTCCAATTCCTAGATCCCGCCCCCCGGCTTTTACGGTCCTGGTCGGACGTGAGTGCCGTTTTTCCTTTTATTTGACGAGAAATCGACGGTTTTAAGTGCCGAAATGATATTGATATGTTTGTGGAAAAGTTTCATCCTTTTTCTATGTTGTGTTTTTAGTAAAAGATGCGATATCAGGTTGTAAAACTGTCACTTTCGCTTCGTTTTTTTTTCTCCTGCGAGTTTTCTCATTTTTTTATTGACCCTTCAAAATGTATCTAGTGTACATTCTGGAGAAGTTATATGAACATATGCTGATGCACGGATTATAAAACGATTATAAGGCTGCAAATAAGATTATAGGGCTCATTTCACGACTTTTAAAGGTTTATAAATGAAGAATGGTGATGATGATTTCCTCTGGAAGGACTTTTTAGATCCACAAGGACGAAGAACTCTTCCTGTCCTGGGAAGGAGAGTCTCCTACAGTTCTGTGGAATCCCAGGCTGATGGCTCAGACCGGACTTGAGCTGTTTCAGCTGAACCAGAGGACCCCGTCACAGTGGTGAGAGCTCCAACTTCTGCAGTCTGCTGTTGTTTCTTTTCCTAAAATCCCAGCATCTCTCTGTGTCTCCAGGTTCTTCAGTCGGCAGAAAAAGTGGGAGAGGGCTGTGATGGAGCAGGAAGCTGGACTCCTTCCTGCTGCTCCAGCTGTTTCCCTGCAGCTGAAGGACTGTCCTTGGTTCAGGTGGGACAGGGACAGCCCTACGACTACAAGATGCCAGAGGAGAAGCTGCTTCTGCCAGCAACACGTTCCAGTGATGAATCCTAGAAGCTCCTCCACCATCACCTCCTCCTCTTCCTCCTGAGCGTGTCCCCAGGACCACCACCTTCAGAAGAGGAAAGCGTCAGAAGCAGCTGCTGCAGCACCAGAAAAAGACCTTCAAGCAGGGACAAAGGTCCGCCCACAGGTTGTGCAGACCACCTGCAGAAAGTGTGGTCAAACCCGGATTTCTGGGACGTCTTACTGCGCAGCTGCAGACGGGAAGAGTGTGGAGGAACAGAGGGAAGAAATGAAAAGATCCGAGGACCACTAAAGACTATTTAAAAATAACATATTTTACATAATTTTGAATGAAAAATAAATAAAACGTTGTTGGTAAGGTTGTGTTCTGTTCTTTAATTAAACAGGTAGTAATTTGGGTAAAAATGAGTTTCCATGAAGGTTTGTCACAACATAGTTTATTGAAACAGAACACGATGGGAAGAAGAACTCTACAGAAGTTATTCCTACTTATTTAATGAACAAACATAAATCTTTGCAATAAATCTAGACAGATGAGCTGCATTTACAAACTATAAATGATGTTTCTGAAGTAAAACATCAGCAGAGATGAAAACATTTGATTAACACTAAAATAAAAAGAGTCTTCCTGATTAATTTTAGCTCCATCTTCTCTCAAAGCGTTTTCTTTTTCAAATAATGAATCCCTTCAGACAGCCTCAGGTTGTTGAATAAATCTGATAAAGAAGCACAAAACATCACAAACTGTTGACACAAATGCTTCACATCACTTTGAGGCTCTGATTGTGTCTTAGATCATCAAAGCAGCTCAATCCAACATCTGTCACCATCAGAGTGACATCATGTGTGCCTTCAATACACACAATGACACTTTTTCCCACTGAAATCTTTTCCATCACCTTTGTGATTTTTTCCAGATGTTTGTGTAAAGTGACAGAATTTGAATGTTTTGTTGTGATTACCCAAGGCGGAGCTCGAACTCACGACCTTGTACAAAGCAGCAGGGCCCCCCCCCCTTCTCCCCCCCCCCACAGAGAAGAATGGGCATCATCCGCAGACCACATTTTCTCTGTTCCACCTTATCAACCAATCAGATGGCAGCATTTGTTCCAATTTACAGGTATCAAACTCTGGGCGTCCAATCAGAGAGCCGGATTTGTTCCGATTCCTAGATCCCGCCCCCTCCTTTTACTGTTAAGACTGCCGTCTTCCCGATCGCACCTAAGTGTTGTTTTTCCTTTTATTTAACGTGAAATCGATGGTTTTAAGCACCAAAATGATAGATGTTAATCAATTGGAACGCTTCTTCCCTTTCTGCGGTGTCATTAGCGCATCACATTCTGGAAAAGTTATGTTAACATCTGCTGATTATAAAAGGATTGTAATACAAAGCAGCTTCATTACTAAGTAAACCATGAGCTCTTTGTCATTTAACAACTTTTGAAAAGTTTAAGGAAAAAGGAGAACCTGCAATGATAGTTTCCTCTGTTTTGCTACAGGAGTGACTGTTTTGTGCAGACAATGGCTGTAAGGTAACATTTCCTCTGACATATTTGGTCTTTCCAACTTCTCATCAACATTTCTGGAGTTTTTTACTCGTCTTTGCTTTGTTTAGAGTGAACATCCAGTGTTCAGGAGACCTCCAAATGGAACTCTCCTTCTAAAAGCCCCAAATGAGGCACAACTTGGCCTCCTAAAGGAGACCCACAGGGCCAAAACCCCGGAGGAGGTGGAGGAGGAGGCACGGGCCCAGGTCTCCAGTGAGGGTGGGGATATCAATAACCCCACCCTGGTGCTGAGCCGGTGGAAGATCCAGTTCGGTACATACCAGGACAAGACCTTCCACTGTTAGCTGGAAAACGATGTGGGCTACGCCGTCAACCTGGTGTCCTCCCACCAGAAGGAGCGAGAGAGGACAGCGTCTCAGTCCCCACTGATGGTCAACAACGTGATCGTCTGAGGTTCATTTCTCTTAGTTCCAAGTGAAGTGGCTTTAACAGAACCTTTGGACCTGCAGGACGGCCTCATCCGTTACTCCTCAGCCTACCCTGACTTTGTAGAGGCGGTCAGGTTCCACCAGGCGTTTGAGGAGGCACGGGTGAGGTCTCTTCAGCCTGGGCAGGAGGGACAGACCCTTTTGACTTTGGGGACTTCCAGTTCGAGACGCTGCAGAGCCTGTACGAGTCTGAGGACCCCAAGAAGATCCGGAGGATCATATGTTGTAATACAATTTGTCATCATATGAACAGATGGGAAATTTTAGCTTTAAATGACAAGAACACTAGATTATGAGAACATGGAGAACAACATTTTTTGGTGTTTCACCTGTGTCCCCTCACTGTAGTTTCTACTTGTTTGGTTTCTTATCTGGTTTGTCAACTGCAGTTTTTCTATTTTCATATAATTCTGTGATGGCAGATGAACTGGAAACAGAACAGTAAGTTTGTGTTTGGTACCAACTTTGCTGAGGTCTAAGTGCTGCTTCTCACTGAGCTTCAGCTTCATCATAACTACTAGATGATCTGCAGCTCAACACCAACCCTCTCACCTATTGAATCACTTTTTTCTGCTTACAACATCCGTCTTTCATTAAGTGCCAGATATTAACTTTTCATGTAATCAACCTCTTCTAGTTTCTGCATTAAAACTTCACCCACCCAAGAAGCACGCCCTTAACCAGAAGAGCCAAAGGGTGCTTGGTCTTCAGATGGTTAAGGATTTCACCAGACCTGCTGCGTACACAGGTGAATAACAACAAAAGAGGCCAGAGGTGTAGATCTGACTTCATATCACCCTACAAAAATGACCTGAGCTCTCTGTCGTCACGGCAGGGGAGCTCATCGGGGTGGAGTACTTGTACCAGCAGACGGGCAGCGTGCTTGAGGATGTCAGCCTGGACCCTGACGCTCCGGACGAGGCTGCTGCTGTCTCTGCTCTTCAAGAGGAGGATGAGAGCATCGAGGAGGATGAAGACCCCACCATCTCTGGGCCAGTCATCACCTCCTCTGACACAGCAGCCCGGTCAGGTGACCCAGCTGGCACCAGCAGGTCTGGGAGCCATCCGGTTCCCCCCACCACCACTGAGGAGGATGTCCGTCCTGGTACCTCGCACCCTGGACACCATCTCTCCTCAGACTCTGAGGTAAAATCTACAACCCCAGTCCACTATCAAACCATGTGAAGTTGTGTATTTTTAGTAGAATTTCTGTGCTTTGCATTTGCCAATTGTCCATTTGCTTCTGTCACAGGAAGAGGTCCAGGGTCTTCTCCTCAGTCGATTTCCAAAAACTCCTTGATGCAGTTTAGAGAACAAAGACAGAAGAAGTGAAAATGAAAATGTAACTTTAGATCTTTGCCTTCAGAACCACAGCAGATCTAAAGACAACATCTACTACAGACTCCATAGGAGGATTGAGAGATTGAAGTATTCCAGAAACTGCAGAGATGTTCTTCTTCCTGAGCTGACCTCCTTCAGCCTCCAGATGGAGCAGTGAGGGAATCTCCATCTTTCTTCTTCAACAGGGACAGTTGGTCGTTCCGTGTCTTTCCAGATTTCTGCCGCTGAACAAGACAAACCATGATGGAGGTTAGAACTGCAGCAGAAACACCGACCAGTCCAACATCTCGGCATCGACACAGAAATAAGAGTTCAGCTTCTTCTCTCCAGTTAGGTTGATGGATTCTGAGGGCTTTGAAATAATCACCTTGGAACATTTCTCCTCTTTCTTTGCTTTGATTTTATGCTCAACAGCAGAAAAACAAAAACTCCTGCAGTTCTCACAGCTGTAACACCTGGATTATTTTGGGATGGACTGTGAAAAGGTGTTTTTCTTTACTCACCAATAGTTAATTCTGGCCCATTATTTTACTTTGGCAGATTCTTCTAAGTACTTGTACTGTATTAGTACAGGATGACTGTAATATTGTAGTTTTTCACAGAATGAAAGTATTCTACAGAATCTAAGGCTAAAAAAATTCTGATTCAAACTTCTCTTCCTGGTTTTTGAAGACAATAAATGTAACTCAAACAAATATTCACTGATTTAAGCCCTTTGTTCTCATTTTTCTGCAAATTTGGAAAAATCTTACAGGTATTTTTTCACTTATAAATGTTTTATGCAGAGTAGCCACATTAATCACCAAATATTTGTTGTTTTAACTTAAAAATAGTGGTATTTTATTTTTGTATTTAATTACATTTTTTTTAAAATAATGTTTCTTAATCTTTGACTTTTTTAGTAAATTATTTACACCTTCAGCTTCTCAGACTTTCTAAAAACAATGAATAATTTGACTTCAATAAAGTGATTTTTCAGATCACAAATATGTGATGAAATGATGTTTCTTCTTTTAACTGGTTTCTGTTTTTTTTTAATTAATTACATATAAACTTTTGTCTGCTGTGAGTTTTCCTGAAACTTTTACTATGAACTCTATTAAAAATGGTCCAATATTAGTTGGATTTGTCATATTAAAGGCTATTTTTATTAAAACAAGGACACACAGACATGGGTGAAATTGGTTTTTAAAAAACAAAATGAGGAACGCTTCACGAATTTGCGTGTCATCCTTGCGCAGGGGCCATGCTAATCTTCTCTGTATCGTTCCAATTTTAGTATATGCACTAGAGAACTAGTGCACTGGGATAAAGTCTCTGAGTGCTTTTTAAACCCTCCCCTCTGCTACTCTTCTCAAGCATGAGGTGTGATCTGAGGGAACGCCGTGGACTTTAAAGGGAACCACAATGATGACAAAACACCAAAAAAGATCATCTGTTTCTCCCATGACACAGGATCGTCTCAGGTTCACCATCTCCAGTCAAAGTTTGACTTAAATGCTTCTGATAAGATTAAAATTACATTTTTTTCTGAGTTGGTGAGAGACTTTTCTGAAGGATTCTGGGAAAAGAAGGGGGGTTTTGTCACATCAGACGAGCGTGACTGGTTTGCCGGAAGCGCCAGAACAAAAGGTCGAGTCAACACCCCTCCAGGAGGACCTTTACCAACCCCCACAGCAGCTCCAACCAACCCCCCCTTGCTGGTGGTTACACACACATGGGTGGAGACGCTCTTTTGGACAAAGATCTGTGTGGAGAAAAAGAAAACTGGTCTGATCGCGTCAGACTGACGTCATTCTGCTGCTGCCTTCAAGCAGGAAGCGAAAGCGACGACAGAAAATTCAGCTCAGGGACGAGAGTCTGTGCTTCTGCTTCCAGCAACAGGACGAACTGAACTCACATGGACCTAGATTCAATAAGAAGAACCCATCAAAGACCAGGATTATACACTTTCATTACTGTGAAGACGATCCTGAGTGGCTTGCTTCCTTGTTGAGAGCATGTCGGCTCCTGATTGAACTAAATTCTGACCATTTCCTACCACCACTGCTTTTTCTGCAATAAGACCCCTCTGAATGTTTAATGTTTATCTGTGCGGTAAAATTCTACTTTAAAATTCCTGTTTTTAAACACAAAGTTACAGTCATGTTTAATCCAGAAAATACCTGCTGTAGTTCTGCCACACGGTGTCGCTGTTTCACCGCTCCACCTGGAGAGAAAGTGCGAGTCATCATTATATGGAAGCGCTTCATTCAATAAATATAAAGAAACGGTGGATGTTCGTTATATTTATTCTGTGTAAGTTTGTTCTAATGTTAAAAAAAAACTATAAAAACAAATTACTATAAACTTACTAACCTAATATCCTCATGAAACATATAAGATGAGCTGCAGTAGAAGTTGAAAATGTGTCCGTGTCATAGACACATCTGGTCACCAGTCTGTTTTGTTGTTCCTACTAACTTTATCCACAAACATGTAGTTCTGTTGACTAGTATAAACTATTTATTTTTCTCTGTGGTGAAGCTGAAAACGAGTCACAGCCGGAGTTTGCTTCGATGTGAAGCTAGAGGCAGGCAGGGACCGTCAATAAAGTACACCAAAACACCCCAGACAAACAATAGCAGTTTCTCACTTACTCACCATAAATAACCCCTAAAACATCACAAGTACTCAGTATTGTTCACATAAACTCCACATAAATCCATAATATTATTTCATTACTGTTTTTCTTAGAGTGAACCAACCAGTGTGTTCGATGAATGCAAGTTGTAGACGCGTCCTTATCTTCACGCTTTAGGACAAATGCTAATAATAATAGTCCTACAAAAAAGTTATCAAAAAACTGGACTTTTGACCACAAACTCCCACAGTCAGCAATAAATAAGCAGTTTAACATGAATTACTGGAACGGAATGGAAATTGGGTGAAATTAGCGGGCCAGAAAAACGACTTTCAAATCCGCCATTTGAGTTTTGAACGTTAGCAACATAAAATTAAATGTGTTTTGTTTCTACTAATAACACATCATTAAACTGTGTTTTCAACATTACGAGCAACACATTTTTACCGTTAGCTCAAGAAAACAGTTGTTATTATCTCGTAATATCGACTTAATCACTCGAGAAAGCGAACTAATTAAACATGGCGGCCGTCGTCTTTCGTTTAAGTTTTTTTTTTTTTTTTTTTACAATTTCTTTGATCTTAACCACCACGTATGAGCTGCTCGTCTTCTCATTCTCGCCTGTGTGAAGCTCAAAAAGCAGAATTCTGCTCCTCACCGTCATTTGAACTCAGGTTGCTCGGGAGAAGAAGGACAGAAAAGCAGCATAGACAACCGAGAGCCGTTCTGATCCCAACCTTTCACGCTGGACTCCAGCAGGTGACTCTTCCAAGACATTCAGGGAACGTCCGGAAAAAAATGATCTCTTGAAAAAGTTTTGGAATTTAGAAACAATAAAGAAAGAATAATTAAGATTTTTTTTAATCTATAAATGAAAAAATCCTACTATAAAATCATTCTTTAAATAAGTAAATTAATTAACTGAAAATTGAGCTTATTAAAGACAACACAAACAGTGACAAATTAATTTCCACCTGTTAGACCCATTTTAAACATTCTAAGACGTTGGTACTGATATGTAGGTCAACTGTGGAGCCCAGCTGTTCTATTGGCTGAAGATGTATGACGTAGGTTAGGAGGTTTGTTTTGGGCCATTAACGAAGCTGAAGAGCTAGAGAGCGCACTAGTTTTTGACCGTACTTACAGTTCTTTTGTTTACATGTTTTTTTTTGTATTTACATTTTTGTAACAACCTTTTTGAGGATTAAACATTCAAACGAAGAACTTGGACTGTGGAAGTTCATTAATGAAAGACGCGTCAACTATAAGTTCTGACTCTACAGCTTAAGTGTGTACTTCAGAAATTAGACGGATCCACACTTACATTTAAGTCAAAAACTAAGCTCCCCTTTAAGCGGCGCTAAAAGAAGGACTTTTCACAAGAAGACAATTGGATGAAGACAATTGGATCATAATAGAAAGAAGGTAACTTTTGAAGAACCCTATCGGCGGACAAGCTGAAAAGTGAGTAAGAAACTTACCGAATCCAGACGTTAGTCTCCGCCGGTCAACCAGAAGCCCCTCCTCTGCTCGCCCGAAGCCGGACGTAACTGAGCCACTTACGGCGGTCATCAATAAGAATGCGCATAAGACAAAGCTCTTTTAAGTATTAGAACAGACTGCAGAAGAACGAGAAGCTGCTACTGTAAAGAAAAGAAAAGACGACCGTTGTTTGCATTAACGTTTGAGAGCACCTCCGTAAAAAATGGAAGTTGCAGCGGACGGCCACAAGAGGGCATCAAGACCAACAGCAAAGGCTGTAGAAGCGAAGGTGAACCGGCTAAAGAGTGAGAGAAAAGGAAAACTGTCTCAACTTACTCGGAAGAGGAAAGAAATAGAATTCCTACAGCAAGAAGCTAATGTGGAATTAATAAAAGAAGAAGCATTATTTGTCTTTAACAAATTTTATGGGCAATTTAAAGAAATAAATGCAGAACTTTTACCTCTCCTCAATGAGGAAGAAAAACAAGAGGATCAGGATGACTGGTATGGTCCAAAATGTGCAGAAATTGAGGACTTTATTAAAGAAATAAAAGAGTGGACTGAAAGAATGATGACACATCGTGAAGAGGAGAACAATGAAGAAGATGACATAGAACCAAGTGATAGCATCTCGGAGGTCATCAGTCGCTCAAACAAAGAAAAAAGAACAAGCTCAGTGTACAGTGGTTCAAAGAAAGAAAGGAGAACAAGCTCAGTGTACAGTGGCTCATCGCAGGCGTCCAATGCGAGCTCTGCGCGTTTAAAGCTGGCAGCAGAACGCGAAGAACTAAAGGCACATGCCGCCTTTTTAAAGAAAAAACAAAATATAGAGCTAGAAGAAGCACGCTTAAAGGCACGCAAAGAACAGTTGGAGCTAGATGCCAAGATTGCAGCATCAGAGGCAAAATTAAAGGTTTACGAAGATTACGAAGATGGCCAAGATGGAATGAATGAATACTACAAAAAAGAGAGCGTGCACAGAGTAACATCACAAAGCGCCAGTCACATTAAAGAAGAAGAGGATGAGTCAAGTCCACAAACAAACCGGCTTGAACCTCCAAGTTCGCAGCAACAAAGAGCTTCAACTGGAGAAGCAGCCAGGTTAAGAACAACAACAGACCACCTACAGCAGGTGGTTACTACTGACAGCATTTGCAAAATAATGCAGCGCCAAAATGAAATAACAGAGATGATGGTGAAGCAGCGGCACTCTTCTCAACTCCCAAGGAGGGATATTCCCATATTCTACGGTGATCCTCTCAGTTATCGCTCATTTATCAGATCATTTGAGCAAACTATCGAGAGTAAAACTGCAGATCAACAGGAGAGATTGCTTTACCTTCAACAGTTCACAAGTGGAGAACCTCGTGACCTGGTTTGTAGCTGTGAACACATGAATCCTGATGAAGGTTACAAAGAGGCAAGAAGGCTCCTCCAACAGCATTATGGGGATGAACTTAGAATAGCTACAGCCTTTATGAACAAAGCACTCGAATGGCCACAGATAAAGACGGAAGACAAGAAAGCTTTACATGGGTATGCACTGTTTCTGATAAGCTGCAGAAACACCATGAATGACATAGAGTTCATGGAGGAGATGGACAATCCTAGCAATATGAAGACTGTCATCTCAAAACTTCCCTATAAACTGAAGGAGAGGTGGAGAAATCAAGCATATGAAATACAAACAAAAACAAGAAGAAGAGCAAGGTTTTCTGATGTGGTGGATTTTATAAATCATCAAGCAGAGGTTATTAACGACCCGCTCTTTGGAGATATCTTGGATGTCAGCACGGATGGAAAAGCGAAGCAAAAGATAAACATCAAGAGAAGTGCCCCTAAAAGTATCTTTGCTACACATGTCTCCTCACCAGGAACTCCAAAAACACAGCAGGTACAGCAAGGTGCAGTAAAACCGCTCAATGCTTTTCAAGCCCCCTGCATTTTCTGCAACGGGACCCATGCCTTAGAGGTCTGCGAGGAGATAAAGGAACAAAGGGCAAAAGACAGAATACAATTCTTAATAAGCAAAGGACTCTGCTTTGGCTGTCTCACACAAGGCCATCGGAGTAAAGACTGTCGCAGGAGGATCCGATGCACAGAATGTTCAGGAAAACACCCAGGTATTTTGCATGTAACAAAGGACAACTCAGTCTCAGCAGAAAGAGATGAAGATGAGGACAGGGACATCATCACAGAGGCGACAAGCGCCCTCATTGAGGCAGAGAAAGAATCCAGTAGTGAAACTGGGGCAGGTAGCATTGAAACTATTCTGCCTATAGTACCGGTGAAGTTGAAATCCAAAAGAAGTGACAAATTAATACATGTCTACGCACTGCTGGACCCAGGAAGCACAGCTACCTTTTGTACTAACAAGGTTATGCACCAGCTTAACCTGCGAGGAAGAAAGACAGAGCTCCTACTCACTACAATGGGAGCCGAAGAGAAAGTTAGTACTCACGTATTGACAGATCTAGAAGTGTGTGGCTTGAATGAGGAGAACTACTTGGACCTCCCACCAGTGTTTACCCAGCCAAGCATACCAGTCAAAAAAGGCAACATACCTCTTCAGGCAGACGTGGATCAGTGGCCCTACCTCCAAGAAGTTCGTATCACACACATCGAAGCAGATATTGGTTTGCTTATTGGCACGAACGTCCACAAAGCCTTGGAGCCTCAGCAGATTATAAACAGCAGAGGTGATGGACCATATGCAGCAAGAACTTCCCTTGGATGGGTTGTCAATGGCCCACTCAGAACCACCACTGCAGCTTACCATGGTATGGCAACCCATTCAGTCAATCACATTTCCGTGGCCAGCATTGAAAATTTGTTGACTCAATTGTACAATGCAGAATTCCCAGAAAGAGAATGTCATGAAAAGTCTGAGATGTCTAAAGAGGACCAGCAGTTCCTGGATTCAGTGAAAGGTTCGGTGCAATTAGTCAATGGTCACTACCAAATTGGACTACCACTGAAGGACAAAAACAAAGAAATGCCTGTTAACAGAACTCTGGCAGAACAGCGACTTACAAGCCTTAAAAGAAAGTTCCACAGAGATCCTGACTTCCACAGTGAGTATAACAACTTTATGAAAGACTTGTTGTACAAAAAATATGCCACCAGAGTACCAGATGAAGAGCTAGGTCGAGGAGATGGGAAAGTATGGTTTATTCCCCATCATGGTGTTCGTCACCCCAAAAAGAAGAAATTAAGAGTTGTCTTCGACTGTGCTGCTTTATATCAAGGAGTATCGTTGAACAATCAACTTCTTCAAGGCCCAAACCTTACAAATACTCTTGTAGGAGTTCTGACAAGATTCAGGAAGGACACAGTGGGCATGATGGCAGACATAGACTCCATGTTCTATCAAGTAAAGGTACCCGAAGAAGATTCAGATCTGTTGCGCTTTCTGTGGTGGCCAAATGGTGACCTGAGTTTAGAACCAGCAGATTACAGAATGCATGTGCATCTGTTCGGAGCAACCTCCTCCCCAAGTTGTGCCTCATTCGCGCTGAGAAAAACAGCTGAAGATGGAAGAAACTGGGCTGCACCTGAGGCAGTAGAAACGATCCTGAACAACTTTTATGTTGATGACTGCCTGAGCTCAGTGTCATCTGATGAGCTGGCCATCAAGCTGTCAAAGAACTTGAGAGCATTGTGTCTCAGCGGAGGATTTAACTTGAGCAAGTGGACAAGCAACTCCAGAGCGCTCCTAATGTCAATCCCAGAAGAAGAACGGGCCTCAGGAATAAAAGATCTTGATCTGGACAACGATCAGTTACCAACCGAGAGGGCACTAGGTGTACAGTGGTGCACAGAATCTGACACATTTAAGTTCAGGATCGAGGTACAGCAGAAACCATGTACCAGAAGAGGAATCCTGTCAGTTGTAAGTTCAGCTTATGATCCGTTGGGATTCCTGGCACCTTTCATCCTAACTGCCAAGATTCTTTTAAGGGATCTCTGCAAAGAAAAAAGGTCCTGGGATGAGGAAGTGTCAGAAGAACAAGCAAAGAAATGGCAAAGGTGGCTGACTGGCTTGCAGAAGCTGTCATCTTTTTGCATCAAAAGGTGCATCAAACCCACAGGATTCGGAGCGATCAAAACAGCACAGCTTCACCATTTTTCAGATGCTAGCAATAACGGCTATGGTACCGTATCCTACCTGCTGCTGACAAATGAAAATGGCCAGAAGTTTGTTTCATTCCTGATGGGAAAGTCAAGAGTGGCACCGCTCAAGATGGTTACCATTCCCAGGATGGAGTTGACAGCAGCCGTAGTAGCTGTAAAGATGGACATAATGCTGCAAAATGAATTGCAGCTAGAGCTGACCGAATCCATTTTCTGGACAGACAGCATCACCGTTCTCAAGTATATAGAAAACGATGCTGCACGATACAAAACATTCGTTGCAAACCGTGTCTCATTCATCAAAGAGGCCACACACCTTTCCCAATGGAAGTATGTGAATACAGAAGACAACCCTGCTGATCCAGCTTCCAGAGGTTTAAGCGCAGATGGCCTGCTTCAGAGCCAAAACTGGATTCAGGGACCGCACTTCCTGTTGAAACCAAATTGCGAATGGCCAGAACGACCAGATCAGTTGATTTCTGACACAGAAGATACAGAGGTCAAAAGATCAGCTCAAGTGTCAGTTATACAAGCTGATGAGAAACCTGGATGCAGTGACCCAGTTTGTGACCCACTTTTCAAGTTGGTACAAGCTCAAAAAGTCAGTTGCTTGGCTAATACGCTTTAAGGAGATGTTGCTAAATTTGAGACAAAAAAGGAAGGAGCTTCAAAAATCGCTCCATGGTGATGAAGCTGGAACATCTAAAGCCCAACAGAGGATGATCGAGTACAAGCAAAGTTACAAAACACAAGCGCTCACAACAGACGACCTCGCCAAGGCAGAGTTGGAGTTAATTCGCCTGAGTCAGAAACGGAAATATGCAGAGGAACTTAAAGCTTTGCAAGATGGAAGAGGTCATGTGAGAAAGGATAGTCATATCTTCAAGTTGGATCCCTATTTGAAAGATGGTGTGATAAGAGTGGGTGGTCGGTTGAGTCGAGCCGCAATGCCACTGGACGCCAGACATCCAGCTATCCTGCACAAAGACGATTGGATTTCCAAGCTCATACTTCGTCACATACACGAAGAGACAGGGCACTCAGGAAGAAACTACATTCTCGCGAGACTGAGACAACAATTTTGGATACCCAAAGCCTGCCCAGCCATACAGAAGCTAATATCTGAGTGCGTCATATGCAGAAAAATACATGCAAAGGCAGGTGAACAAAAAATGGCTGACTTGCCGGAAGATCGGGTGTTGCCAGACAAGCCCCCCTTCACAAATACTGGTGTGGACTTCTTCGGACCATTTGAGGTCAGCAGAGGTCGTTGTAGAGTAAAAAGGTATGGCGTGCTTTTTACATGCTTAAGCAGCAGAGCAGTCCATATAGAAGTAGCATACTCACTCGACACCAGTTCATGCATCAATGCATTACGCCGCTTTGTAAGCAGAAGAGGCCAAGTATCTATCCTCCGTTCAGACAATGGCACAAATTTCGTTGGTGCAGAGAGAGAACTAAGAGAAGCAATGCAAGTTCTAAACCAGACAAAGATCCAAGGATCTATGATGAAGCGAGGAGTACAGTGGATATTTAACACCCCTGCCGCATCCCATCACGGAGGTGTTTGGGAACGCCAAATACGGTCAGTCAGGAAGGTTTTGAGTTCCCTGTTAAAACAGCAGATCGTGGATGATGAAGGACTGCAGACACTTTTATGTGAAGTCGAAAGCATCATCAACAGCAGACCCATAACGACAACCTCTAACGACCCCAATGATCTGGAAGCTTTGACACCGAGTCATCTGCTGACAATGAGAATGCAACCAAATATCCCCCCAGGCATCTTCTCTAAGGATGACATCTATGCGCGCCGACGATGGAAACAGATTCAGTACATGGCTGATTTGTTCTGGCGCAGATGGACACAGGAATATCTACCTCTTTTACAGGAAAGGCAAAAATGGAGCCTTTCAAGAAGAAGCTACAGCGTGGGAGATGTTGTCCTCATTATAGACTCCTCCGCACCACGGAATTCCTGGTTGATAGGAAAAATAGTCAAGACCATGCCTGACTCAAAGGGGGCAGTTCGGAGCGTCATTGTCCAGACAAAAACAGGCACATTGGAGAGACCCATCACCAAGATATGTCTCTTGGAGGAGGCATCACAAGGGTTAACGGACTGAACGAGTAGCAGACATTTACGTTGTGCCTTACGCAAATGCATACGAGTTTAGTAAATTTGTGTTATCGTAGACAGTAAAATGGCTCTTTGTGTTTGTGTTAATAATAGATAAGTTTTCATACTTATCAATTAGGGGCAGGTTATGTTAGACCCATTTTAAACATTCTAAGACGTTGGTACTGATATGTAGGTCAACTGTGGAGCCCAGCTGTTCTATTGGCTGAAGATGTATGACGTAGGTTAGGAGGTTTGTTTTGGGCCATTAACGAAGCTGAAGAGCTAGAGAGCGCACTAGTTTTTGACCGTACTTACAGTTCTTTTGTTTACATGTTTTTTTTTGTATTTACATTTTTGTAACAACCTTTTTGAGGATTAAACATTCAAACGAAGAACTTGGACTGTGGAAGTTCATTAATGAAAGACGCGTCAACTATAAGTTCTGACTCTACAGCTTAAGTGTGTACTTCAGAAATTAGACGGATCCACACTTACACCACCTTTACTGAATGTCTGTGAATCTATCAATCGATGATTTCATATTTTTTATCCATCTACTGGTACTTTATGTTTAGAGTGTAAAAGTGAATCCGTTTCAGTTTAAGTTGTTTGTTTCTTTAGAAGAATCAGCAACAGATGAACTTTGTGCTCCACAGCGGGACGCGAACTCGCGAGCTTTTTATGGTTTTGTTTTGTTTTATATAATTTTTGTACATTAGAAGGGGGACCCTTGCTGTTGTGCAGAAGGTTGTGAGATCGAGCCCCACCTTGGGCAATCACAACAAAAAAATTAAAATTGTGTCACTTAAGAGAAAAATCTGTCAAATAAACACAAAGGCATTGGAAATGATTTCAGTAGGGAAAAAGTGTCATTGTGTGTATTAAAGGCACACATGATGTCACTCTGATGGTGACAGATGTTGGATTGAGCTGATTGGATGACTTAAGAGAGAATCAGAGCCTCAAAGTGATGTGAAGCCTTTGTGTGAACAGTTTGTGTTGTTTAGTGCTTCTTTATCAGAATAATTCAACAACATGGATCTTCACATCCTGTTTGGTTTCAATAAACTATGTTGTGACAAACCCTCATGGAAGCTCATTTTTACTCCAATTACAACCAGTTTGAATAAAAGAACACATGCTTTGCAACAAAAATATTTATTTTTCAATTAAAAAAAATAGAAAAACTAAATATATATTTTAAAAAGTCTTTAGTGTTCCTTCCTCTTCATTTCTTCCCTCCATTCCTCCACACTCTTCCCGCCGACAGTTGCACAGTAAGACACCCCAGCAATCCGTGTGTGGCCGGTGTCTAGCCTTTTGGGCTGGCCACACTTTGTGCAGGTGTACTGCACAACCTGTCGGCGGATTTTGGTTGGACGGCCTTCCTCCGCTGCTGCTGCTCCTGCTTCTGCCGCTTTCCTCCTTCTGAAGGCGGTGGTCCTGGGCACACGCTCAGGAGGAGGAGGTGGTGATGGTGGAGGAGGAGGACGAGCTTCAGGGTGGAGCAGGGGCAGCTGGGGTTCTGGAAGGAGTCCAGCTTCTTGCTCCAGCACAGTCCTCTGCTGGAATCCTGCCTGACCATCCGGACCCTGGACCTCTTCCTGTGACAGAAGCAAATGGACAATTGGCAAATGCAAAGCACAGAAATTCTACTAAAAATACACAACTTCACATGGTTTGATAGTGGACTGGGGTTGTAGATTTTACCTCAGAGTCTGAGGAGAGATGCTGACCAGGGTGCGAGGTCCCAGGACGGACATCCTCCTCAGTGGTGGGGGGGGGGGGACCGGATGGCTCCCAGACCTGCTGGTGCCAGCTGGGCCACCTGACCGGGCTGCTGTGTCAGAGGAGATGATGACTGGCCCAGAGATGGTGGGGTCTTCATCCTCCTCAATACTCTCATCCTCCTCTTGAAGAGCAGAGACAGCAGCAGCCTCGTCCGGAGCGTCAGGGTCCAGGCTGACATCCTCAAGCACGCTGCCCGTCTGCTGGTACAGGTACTCCACCCCGATGAGCTCCCCTGCAATCAATCAAAGCTTTATTTATAAAGCATTTTTTATATAAAAATATAACACAAAGTGCTTTACATTAAAACACAACCAAATATAAAAACAAGCATGACGATTAAAATAAACAAGCACAAATATTAAAAACTAGGGCCCCCCTCCCCGTACCTAGCCACCCACTCCTTTCACACTTCCCAACCCCTAACTGATGGTGAAAGACAATGAGAAACAGGCTGAGCACAAAAACAAGATGTTGGAATTGGAACCTCGCCCTCCGTGAACAGCCGCATAGACAGTCAAATGCAGCATCACAGGCGGGGACCGCTCCACCACAGCTAAGTGGTGATGCCGTTTCCCATCCAGAGCCACAGTGGCTGAACAGCAGCCGACCCAGAGGGAGGGGTTCCAACTGAGGAAGCGCCGGAATTAAAAATGAAAATAAAAATGAGAATTGAAAAGTAAACATATTGATAAAAACAATAAAATATTGAAATAAGGTCAATTTGAATAATGCGTTAAAAATCTAGTTCAAGTTTATAAAACACGATAAAATGGATAAATAAATACACATAAATAAATAAAAGTAATAAAAATGTAGCTAAAGGCCAGGTTAAACAGATGGGTCTGGAGCCTTTTCTTAAAAGCATTCATGCTCTCTGCAGCTCTCAGGTCCTCTGGCAGACTGTTCCATAAACGGGGGCCATAGTGCTGAAACACAGCCTCTCCATAGGTTTTGGTTTTTAAAGTCAGAAGGGTTAACAGACCAGAGCCAGAGGATCTCAGGGTTCATACTTTACTAAAAGATCTGATAAATAAGAAGGCGCAAGACTGTTAAGACATTTAAAAGCGGTTAAAAGTATCTTCAAATCAATCCTGAAGCATATGGAATCCCTGGGGTGATGTGAGCCCACCTTCTGGTCTTTGTAAGAACTCATGCAGCAGAATTTTGGAGAAGCTGAAGGTTCCTAATGTGGGTTTTTGGAAGACCAGCAAGCAGGGCGTTGCAGTAATCGATTTTACTCATGATACAAGCATGCATTAGCATCTCCATATTAGCAAGAGAGAGTAGTGGGCGGAGCCTAGCCAGATCTCTAAGA
>CM043716.1:14265731-14321046 GCA_023969325.1 Oryzias curvinotus
TTTCTGAAATTGACAGGTATTTACTCTTCGTTCATCAAGTACACTGGAATTCAAGGTATGTCTGCACACGGAACACGCAAAGCAAATTCTATTTTCCCCTGTTAGGTGTCAGAACAGTTTAGGTGATTCTCAACACTTAGTGGCAATCATAGTGGTTGAAGCTATATGCTTGGGAGCACCGCTGCAGTTCTGGTTTGAGGCAATCCGTCTCTCTCTGGGCTGACGGTATCTAGGTGCATAAGTACCCGCCGCTTGCCTTTTTGTGGTTAGGGAAAGTCACTTAGCTTTGGATATGCAGGTTAGAGGGGAAAATGGATGCATGCATTTTTTGGATTATGAATTTCATGTTTATTGAATGGAACCTGTTAAACTTTAAAAGGTAAATGAAACCTGTACACGTTGAAACTGACTTACTTTAAAAGAGAATGGGGTTAAGTGAACATTATGATGATGAACAAAAGAATCCCAATTTATGTGTAAGAAAACAAAACACTTCCTAGACCATAACAAAAGGGATGTTTCTTAGAAAAGCCTTGTTAAAAAAAAAAAACTTGTTTTTTTCCTTATGTTTTAATTATAATGTGATGTCCTCTCTGTTTGCATTTAACATGATATATTTTTTAAATAACTCCTATGGTTTTTCTTTGTAAAAGAATTCAATAATTTGGCCATTAAAAATATGCCTCATCGGTAGACTTTTAACTTGGCTGGTGAGACAAAATTAGATTTGGCCACTGGGGTTGTGACTTAAAATCTGGAGGATCAAACCGTTTCATGCATCATGCAGTAAAAATCTGTTTAGAGGCTGTGACCAAAGTGCTTTACCGAGCACGTGTAGATGTTAAGATGCTGAAGCTCAGAAAACTCATGCTGCATTGTTCTACAAATATTTTTGCTGCTTGTATTTAGTTGCAGTTTGTGTTTGAGCCGATTTCCAAATGAGCTGTTAAAACAAAATAGTTTTTGTTAAATATATTGTCATTTGTAATTTTTGTTAAAGAAAATAAAAGCAGGGAGAATCCATCATCAAGTCAAACATGGGCAGCAGAGCCTTCACTCCTTCTTGAAAACCTTCTGGATTACTTTCAGAGGGTGCCGTGCTACCCCCCTAGCTCTGAACACTTTGCTAAAGAAAGACGACGGGCATCTCCGGATTCCACCTCAAAGATGCAGTGACACAGCTGTCTAAAAGCTGGGATTCAGTTGGTGGTTCTTACTAGTGACCCCTGATGCAAAACACTGCATCAGGTGGCAAATGTCAAGCCGAACCACCCCACTCCTACAAGACAAACATCAAGAGACTTTTAGGACAAAAGTGTGTCCAACATGTCAGCAGTAATGAAAACTTGTTGAGGAGGATTAAGACCCCACTATATCTGGGCCAGACATCTCTTCTGGAACTGCAGCCTGGTTAGGTGACCCGGTTTAGGTGACCCCTAAAAAGTCTGTGTTTGGGTCAGGGGGACTTTATGGTAAGGCATAAAGTTTAGAAAAAAAGAACTAAATCTTAAATCTGCAGAAACTTTGCAGGGGGCATGGAGATTAGGTGTAGACTTTTTTTTCAAGCTTTCTTTCTTTCACTTGTGTGTTTTGGTAACATTTTTGTGTCGTTAAGTTCATGCAGGGGGAAACCGGAGCAAACATTAAATGTGCTAAGAAATCTTATGGCAACTTGAACTATTTAATGAATTAAAAAAAAAATCCCTTTATGCATTTGACCAATCAGAGCCCTTTATGATGTTGACTAATGGGATGTAAATATTATGTTAGATGTTGCCCTCCTAATTAGACGAGGGTCATTTGGAGAATAATTTAAGATATTTTGACATTTATTTAATTTAAACCTTGTCAGTGAAATGGAAGTGCTTTTGTTGTTTTTACTATTTGTTCATTTATTGCAAGTTATATCGTCATCGCAATATTGATCACTAATATCGCATATCTCGAGTTTTCATCAAATCTTGCCACCCTACACGGCGCCCACCCACAGCGAACAGCAACAGGCTCCACGCCACAGCCGTGAGGCTGCGACTTCGGACCCCAGCCGGCCCAGAAAAGGCGAGCATTGCTGTAACAACCCCAGCATTAAGATGATTGTGTGAAAGTCTTTTGTTCCCTAATTGACCGATGCAGAGCTGCTACTGGGAGAGGTGGTAGTTGTAGCAGCAGATGCAGCTTTCTGTCTGTCTCTGACCTTCACAAAGCGTATGGCGTTCTGCCCACAAGCTTCTTCACTTTTATCTGCATTTCCACCACAGACAGAGAACGCCGACCAGAGACAAAGGACATGAATCTACAAAACAAATATGTTAAATAGGAATTTATAAGAGCACAAGCAGACCCACAGCAGTGAACAGCTTTGAGACTGAAACATTCTACCTCTGTGCAGATTTGGCTGAAGGAACTGATGCAGAGCTGCTACTGGGAGAGGTGGTAGTTGTAGCAGCAGATGCCGCTTTCTGTCTGTCTCTGACCTTCACAAAGCGTATGGCGTTCTCCATCTGTGTTCCTGGAGCAGGAGCCATCCTCTGCAAGTAGTTGACAAACCAAAAAAGACACAAAATAAGTAGAAACTGCAGTGTGGGGATACAGGAAAACTGTTTATTGCAACATCAAACAATGTTCTCCATGTTCTCATAATTTGGCGTTATTATCAGTTAAAGCTAAAAAATACCCATCTCTTCATATGACGACAAACTGTATTACACCATATGATCCTCTGTGATTAAGTACTGGATCTTCTTGGGGTCCTCAGACTCGTACAGGCTCTGCAGCGTGTCGAATTTGAAGTCCCCAAAGCCCACAAGGGCCTGTCCCTCCTGCCCAGGCTGAAGAGACCTCACCCGAGCCTCCTCAAACGCCTGGTGGAACCTGACCGTCTCCACAAAGTCAGGGTAGGCTGAGGAGTAACGGATGAGGCCGTCCTGCTGGTCCAAATGTTCTGTTAAAACGTCACACTTTGAACTGAGTGAAATGAACCTCAGACGCATCACGTTGTTGACCATCAGTGGGGACTGAGATGCTGTCTTTTCTCGCTCCTCCTGGTGGAAGGACACCAGGTTGATCCCACATCATTTTCCAGGAGCCAAGTGGAAGGTCTTGTCCTGGTATTTACCGAACTGGATCTCCAGCGGCTCAGCACCAGGGTGGGGTTATTGATATCACCACCCTCATTGGAGACGAGGGCCCGTGCCTCCATCTCCACCTCTTCCGGGCTTTTGGCCCTGTGGGTCTCCTTTTGGAGACAAAGTTGTGCCTCATCTGAGGCTTTTAGGAGAGTTCCATTTGGTGCTCTTCTGAACACTGGATGTTCTCTCTAAACAGAGCAAAGACAAGTAAAAAAAACTCCAAAAAAGTTAATGAGAAGTTAGAAAGACCAAATATTTCAGAGGAAATGTTACCTTACAGCCATCGTCTGCACAAAACAGTCACTCCTGTAGCAAAACAGAGGAAACTATCATTTCACCGTTAGTTTCTACAGGTCCAACACTCACCGTTCCCATTTTAGGCTTTTTTAGGATTAGTTCCTCTTTTTGGTTCTGAACCTTCTCTAGCAGTTTTTAATTTTCCGAGACTTTTCTTTTTTCCGTCTAAATAATGCAACATAATCCATAGTGGGTTCAGACTTGCATCTTGTCATTTCTTCTTGTGGCCTCATGGTGTCTTGCTGAGCAACATTTTCCTCATCAATAGCAGACACATTATTTAGATTGACAGCAGTTGTCTTTGCATTTTTCATAGAAGAAGACTTTTCCATGTAAACTCATGTCATCCAGACTGGTCTCATCTGCTGCAGACATTTGACTGTCGTTTGCTTTAAGAATGACACCATCTTTGAATACATAGGTGTAAAAGTGAGGAACTTTGGACTTGAGTTTTTTCTGGCAAATGACAGAGGATAGGTTGAATTGTTCCTTCTGGTGTCACTTGTTCCCTGACTGCAGATTGTCTTGGCACATACAAGGGAAATATGTCACAATCATCAAAGAGATTCCCGTTTCCACATCTGACGAGCAAAACTGACTCTTCATGTTGGAACAGATATTTTTAGTGTTGCTGTCAAGAAGTGAGATGATGGAATCTGTGTTTCCTGGTTGCGGTTGAAGGTAGAACATGTTACCCATATCATTGAACCACATGGGATGTTCTGGCACTTGTAACATCTACTTTCTTGATACATGTGGAGATTTGCTTGGACTCCACAGTCTTTCAGCCAGCACAACATAGGATTGACGAAGTCAGCAATGTCATTTTGTTCTCTGAATTCTAAATGTGGTGACATGAGCTAACTCTAGTAGAACGACTCCCACTTTAGATGACGAAAACCACACTCCTGGATTTGGACTGCATTCAGAAACAATTGGGAAGTGGTTGGCATCGTTCAGACGCAGCAGCAGCTTTCTGTCAGCCTCTGACCTTCACAAAGTGTACAGCGTTCTCCATCTGTGTTCCTGGAGCAGGACCCTTCCTCCGCAAGTAGTTGACAAACCAGATAACATCACAGTTGAACTGAGGACTTTTGTGGCTGGTGGAAGGCCTTCCTCCGGTGCTGCTGCTCATGCCGCTGTCCTCCTTCTAAAGGCTGTGGTCCTGGGCACACGCTCAGAAGGAGGAGGAGGAGGTGGTGATGGTGGAGGAGGAGGAGGAGCTTTAGGGTCGAGCTGGGGTTCAGCCCCGGATGGTGTTGCTGGCAGAGGAATGTTCTCCTCTGGCAACTTGTAGTTGTAAGGCTGTCCCTGTCCCACCTGAACCAAGGACAGTCCTTCAGGTGCAGGGAAACGGCTGGAGCAACAGGAAGTCCTGCTCCAGCACAGCCCTCTCCCATTTTTTTTGCAGACAGGAGAACCTGGAGAAGACAGAGAGATGCTGGTATCGGGATGTTGGGATAGTTGGAAAATATACACCAGACTGCAGAAGTTGGAGCTCTCACCGCTGTGACAGGGTCCTGTGGTTCAGCTGAAACAGCTTAAGTCCAGTTTTTGCCAGCAGATGAAGGTGCAGGAAGGACAACTAGAGCTGGCTGCTCCTCAAGCCCAGCCACAGAGAACCGTATTCGGTCGGCTGCTCAGCCCAGCAGAGATGCCACGGTCAGGGGAAGGGGGTGGAGCTTCAGGAACAAAAAGGAGGAGCCTGTACTTGTGAGGCTGCAACAGAAAGAACAGATTTGGAATTAAAAAAAGAAACAAACTTAATAAGTGACTCAGACGTGCTCACGTAACTAAAAGTGAATGGGTGAAGTCATGCAGAAGCTAGAAGAGGTTGATTACATGAAAAGTTCAACTTTGGCTCTTAATGAAAGATGGATGCTGCAAGCAGAAAGAAGTGATTAAATAGGTGAGAGAGTTGGTGTTAAGCTGCGGATCATCTAGTACAGGGGTCGGAAACCTATGGCTCGCGATCCACATATGGCTCTTTTGATGGTCACATGTGGCTCGCAGATGAATCTTTATTTATACAACTCTTTTTCATTAGACCAGTCCTTCTCGGGCGCGATGCGATGCCAGTAGTAGCGGTGCTTGGAGAAAACAAAATCTGCACCACTATCAGTTAACTGTTATCTATTATATCACAGAGTTTGTAACAGCCTGAAACCTGTGAACTGCCACTGCGCGTTCCCGTCTCTGAGAAAGAGCGCACAGTTGCAGGGACGGGATGTGTGAGGAAGAAAGCAGAGGGTAGGGGGGGGTGGGGGTGGAGACAGGCAGCAGGTGAATCGCGCAGTGATTGTCAAAACTTAAAACACTCTGCCCGTCACATACTGCAGTGTGTGAGTGTGTGTTTGGCTCCACTTCTGCATGTGAGCAGACTTTCTCACATCTAAAGAACATTCAGACCTACGATCACGTTTAAAGTCTCAACGCCTGCATGAAGCTGAAACTCACCAGACTAGACCATCAGCAAAACCAACATATGCAGCACCAGAAGTCGTAATAATGGTAAGAAATACTCATCATTTATTAGCAACAGCATAACAATGTTATTAAAAAGAATCCACAGACTTATTGCACTGTAAAAGTGTTGAAATTACATAAAATGCACACATTCACTTTTATTTTTAGTTTTAAACATATTGTTGCGGACTGAGTTGGACTGGGTGGTGGTTGTTGGGTCGCATTCTAAATTCTGGAGTTCATTGAACGCATCAAGCAGAGATCTGATTGACCCACAGTTCTGTCGCTCAGCCTGTTGTTCGGTAGTTTGGACCAATGAGGTTCAGCTATGGGCCGAATAAGGGAAATAGGAGGCTGTTGCGGCAGTGAGAGAATGAGAAGTTGGGAGAAGCACTCTCAGCAGGACAGATTGAGGAGTTGCTGAATTAGTTGTACAGCGTTGGTTACAGTCTATACAGTAACCAGAATAAAGAACCTTGAAAGAGGTTAAGTCTCTGTGCCTCAGAGTGGGAAAGGGACACTTCATTATTGTATGGCTCTTTCAAAATTACATTTATAAATATGTGGCGTTTATGGCTCTCTCGGCCAAAAAGGTCCCGACCCCTGATCTAGTAGTGATGATGAAGCTGAAGTTGGTGGTCAGTGAGAAGCAGCATTTAGACCTCAGCAAAGTTGGTTCCAAACACAAACTTACTCTTCTTTTTCCAGTTCATCTCCCATCACAGAATTATTTGAAAATAGAAGAACAGCAGTTAACATCATCTGACACATCAATGTGTCCAACCTGACCTATGAATGTGTCTGTTCTGTTACTTACACTCTATGTCAGCTACATCGCTGACCAGCTCTTCATTTGTAGGCTCCTCAGAGGTTTGTGATGAAGAAGCAGGTGTAGAGGAGGCTGTACACACCACATGATCACATGAAGAGATCTACACTCTACTCTGACTGTTCATTTCTAATGTACCAGGAAATGGAGATCTGCCCACAAGCTTCTTCACTTTTACCTGCATTTCCACCACAGACAGAGAACGCCGACCAGAGACAAAGGACATGAATCTACAAAACAAATATGTTAAATAGGAATTTATAAAAGCACAAGCAGACCCACAGCAGTGAACAGCTTTGAGACTGAAACATTCTACCTCTGTGCAGATTTGGCTGAAGGAACTGATGCAGAGCTGCTACTGGGAGAGGTGGTAGTTGTAGCAGCAGCAGCAGCTTTCTGTCCGTCTCTGACCTTCACAAAGCGTATGGCGTTCTCCATCTGTGTTCCTGGAGCAGGAGCCATCCTCTGCAAGTAGTTGACAAACCAAAAAAGATACAAAATAAGTAGAAACTGCAGTGTGGGGATACAGGAAAACTGTTTATTGCAACATCAAACAATGTTCTCCATGTTCTCATAATTTGGCGTTATTATCAGTTAAAGCTAAAAAATACCCATCTCTTCATATGACGACAAACTGTATTACACCATATGATTCTCTGTGATTAAGTACCGGATCTTCTTGGGGTCCTCAGACTCGTACAGGCTCTGCAGCGTGTCGAATTTGAAGTCCCCAAAGCCCACAAGGGCCTGTCCCTCCTGCCCAGGCTGAAGAGACCTCACCCGAGCCTCCTCAAACGCCTGGTGGAACCTGACCGTCTCCACAAAGTCAGGGTAGGCTGAGGAGTAACGGATGAGGCCGTCCTGCTGGTCCAAATGTTCTGTTAAAACGTCACACTTTGAACTGAGTGAAATGAACCTCAGACGCATCACGTTGTTGACCATCAGTGGGGACTGAGATGCTGTCTTTTCTCGCTCCTCCTGGTGGAAGGACACCAGGTTGATCCCACATCATTTTCCAGGAGCCAAGTGGAAGGTTTTGTCCTGGTATTTACCGAACTGGATCTCCAGCGGCTCAGCACCAGGGTGGGGTTATTGATATCACCACCCTCATTGGAGACGAGGGCCCGTGCCTCCATCTCCACCTCTTCCGGGCTTTTGGCCCTGTGGGTCTCCTTTTGGAGGCCAAGTTGCGCCTCATCTGAGGCTTTTAGGAGAGTTCCATTTGGTGCTCTTCTGAACACTGGATGTTCTCTCTAAACAGAGCAAAGACAAGTAAAAAACTCCAGAAATGTTGATGAGAAGTTAGAAAGACCAAATATTTCAGAGGAAATGTCAACTTACAGCCATTGTTTGCACAAAACAGTCAGTGTTTTTTTAACTTCTCATTCCAGAGGCAAACTAGATTCAGTGTAGTATATTTATCTCCTTCCAGTTCTTGTTGTGCTTCATAGAAAGGCTCTAGAAAGGAGATCGAAAAATCTATCAGATCTGGTGCAATGTTGTCCATGCGCACCTCCTCTGCGCGTGGCTGCAGCTTTTCACACAACTTGTTATATATCTCGCGCACAGACTTGAGCGTCAAATAAACAGTGCAGAATCTGGTTTTACTCATCTGAAGCACTATTTTTGATAGTGTGCTGCCACAATTGCTTGATGAAACGGACAACACTCTTGGCTGCACTAATTGTTTCGCCAATATCTGGGGCGTCCTTGTTCAGGCCATGCCGAAGTACAGTGTTGATCACATGATCAAGGCACGAGAGGCGCTTGTAAGGCTTCAAAGCTTCTGTAACCCACACTAGTCTGGATAAAGATGAAGGTTCCAAACGAAATCTATTCACCAGAAGCCAGACCAGTTCTGTTCTTATTTTCTTCCCCATTTTGGTGCCTTCTGCTGGAAATACAGCAGTGGTGAGTGTTTTTCCAACCAAGCTGAAGTCCGTTTCAGTAAAGTGACAAGTTATTGCAGTATAACTCATCTTTCTGTAATCATCTGTCCACATATCGGTACTCATGGTGATGTCACAGCCACCTGCCAGAGCTTTCTTTACCCGCTCAATTAACAAGCTCCTTTTTACCTCAGCCTTCTTGGCACACGCCTTTGACACAGTGGTGTACTGGGGGAGGACCAAGTCGACAGGTATGCACCCAACATTGATCAATTCTTGGGCCAGACTTTTGAAACCTTCGCCACTGACTACTGAAAATGGTCTAAGGTCCTGACAGCCAAAGTCCACGCTCTTGTCTGTGATGGCCTACTTAGCGCGAAGAGGGGCGGTCCTTGGGACAAATGATAATATGGATGTTTAACGTTGACGATCATCACTTTTGGCAGTACAGCTGTTTAAATGCCTGCTCAGCGTTTAGGTGCCAGTCTTTTTGCTCTCATATGAAAGAAAAGCGCCACATTGACTACATTAAGCGAAGCCAACACAAGTTTCTGTATCATTTTCCACTATCAATTTGAAACTTTTCCACACTTCACTCTTACCGGTGGTGCATGTTTGCCTTTTCAGTTCCCCTTTCTTAAGTTTATCTTTGACTTCTTGCTGTTCCATATCGGGGACACCTAAACAAATTAGATGCAGACTTGTGGAGGGAAGATTATATTCACGACACGTACGCAAAGCGTGCCCTGGCTCTGCGTCTGCGCTTCCTGTTTAATAGTAGTTATATAGCAATTACCTTACAGCGCCTTCTCTGTTTTGACCAAATTAGTATCTACACATCGTTTTAGAATACATTTTTATAAACATATATTTATTCAAAAAAGTCAGCGAGAGAGAAGCCCGGCCCGACCCGAACGTGATGATTGTCATTTTAGCCCCTGACCTGACCCGAATTTCAGGCCGGGTCAGGTTCTGACTCTGGCTCGGGCTAAAGATCTTACAGTCCATAGTGGGTCCAGACTTGCATCTTGTCATTTCTTCTTGTGGTCTCATGGTGTCTTGCTGAGCAACATTTTCCTCATCATTATCAGACACATTTTTTAGATTGACAGCAGTTGTCTTTGCATTTTTCATAGAAGAAGACTTTTCCATGTAAACTCATGTCATCCAGACTGGTCTCATCTGCTGCAGACATTTGACTGTTGTTGCTTTAAGAATTACACCATCTTTGAAAACATAGGTGCAAAAGTGATGAACTTTGGACGTTTTTTGTGGCAAATGACAGAGGATAGGTCGAATTGTTCCTTATTCCCATTGATGGGAACATAGATGGAACCATCTGGTGTCACTTGTTCCCTGACTGCAGATTGTCTTGGCACATACAAGGGAAATATGTCACAATCATCAAAGAGATTCCCGTTTCCACATCTGACGAGCAAAACTGACTCTTCATGTTGGAACAGATATTTTTAGTGTTGCTGTCAAGAAGTGAGATGATGGAATCTGTGTTTCCTGGTTGCAGTTGAAGGTAGAACATGTTACCCATATCATTGAACCACATGGGATGTTCTGGCACTTGTAACATCTACTTTCTTGATGCATGTGGAGATTTGCTTGGACTCCACAGTCTTTCAGCCAGCACAACATAGGATTGATGAAGTCAGCAATGTCATTTTGTTCTCTGAATTCTAAATGTGGTGACATGAGCTAACTCTAGTAGAACTACTTCCAGTTACGATGGGTTTTGGACTGCATTTAGAAACAATTGGGAAGTATCACTAATTCCAGTGATAGAAGAAAAACAGCAGTTAACACCATCTGACACATCAATGTGTCCAGCCTGAGCTTTGAATGTGTCTGTTCCATTACTTACACTCTATGTCAGCTACAGCGCTGACCAGCTCTTCATCCGTGGGTTCCTCAGGGGTTTTGGATGAAGAAGCAGGTGGAGAGTAGGCTGTACACTCCACATGATCACATGAACAGATCTCCACTCTACTCTGACTGTTCATTTCTAATGTACCAGGAAATGCAGATCTGCCCAGAAGCTTCTTCACTTTTACCTGCATTTCCACCACAGACAGAGAACGCCGACCAGAGACAAAGGACATGAATCTAAAAAACAAATATGTTAAATAGGAATTTATAAGAGCACAAGCAGACCCACTGCAGTGAACAGCTTTGAGACTGAAACATTCTACCTCTGTGCAGATTTGGCTGAAGGAGCTGATGCAGAGCTGCTACTGGGAGAGGTGGTAGTTGTAGCAGCAGACGCAGCAGCAGCTTTTTGTCTATCTCTGACCTTCACAAAGCGTATGGCGTTCTCCATCTGTGTTCCTGGAGCAGGAGCCTTTCTACAGCCAGGACCATAAATAATTGGACAGAGACACATTTTTTCTAATTTAGTTTCTGTACATTACCATAGTGAATGTTAAATAAAACAACTCAGATGCCGTTGAAGTGCAGAATTTCAGCTTTTATTCCATGGGTTGAACAAAAAGATTGCATAAAAATGCGAAAAACTAAAGCATTTTTTAAACACAATTCCTTCATTTCACGGGCTCGTAAGTAATTGGACAAATGAAATAACTAAAATTAAAATGGTCATTACTAATTTTTGGTTTAAAACTCTTTGTTGGCAATGACACCCTGAAGTCTTGAACTCATGGACATCACCAGATGCTGGGTTTTCTCCTTCTGAATGCTCTTCCAGGCCTTTACTGCAGTGGCTTTCAGTTGCTGTGTTTTTGTGGGCCTTTCTGTCTGAAGTTTAGTCTTCAACAAGTGAAATGCATGCTCAATTGGGTCAAGTGCAGGTGACTGACTTGGGCATTCAAGAATATTCCACTTCTTTGCTTTAATAAACTCCTGAGTTGCTTTGGCTGTATGTTTTATGCCAACGTCCATCTGTATTATGAAACACCGCACAATCAGTTTGGCTGCATTCACCTGCAGCTTATGTGTTTAGATTTATTGCAAAGTTGTATATTTATTCATTTCATAAAGTTAGAATGACTTAAGTGGAGTTCTTCTTCACATCCTGTTCCGTTTCAATAAAGTCAGTGTTGTGACAAACCTTCAAGGAAACTCATTTTTACCCAAAGTACTACCTGTTTAATAAAACTAAAAAATAACACAAGCTTTGTAACAAAAGAATATTTATTTTTCAAATAAAAAACTATAGATATATTCTGTCTGCAACAAACCGGCGACCTGTCCGGGGTGCCCTGCCTTCGCCCATAAGTGGCCGGGATAGGCACTGGCAGCCCCGTAACCCCGAAAGGGACAAACAAGAAGATGAATGAATTAATGAAATATTTTTAACAATCTTCATTGTTCCTGTTCCCTTTTCATTTGTTCCCTTCGCTCCTCTACACTCTTCCCGCCAACAGTTGCGCAGTACGACACCCCAGATATGCGTGTGGCCAGTGTCTAGCGTTTTGGGCTGGCCACAATTCCTGCAGGTGGTCTGCACAACCTGTCGGCGGACTTTTGTGGCTGCTAGAAGGCCTTCCTCCGGTGGTGCTGTTGATGCTGCTGCTGCCGCTTTCCTCCTTCTAAAGGCGGTGGTCCTGGGCACATGTTCAGAAGGAGGAGGGGGAGGTGGTGATGGTGGAGGAGGAGGAGCTTCAGGGTCGAGCTGGGGTTCAGTCTCGGATGGTGTTGCTGGCAGAGGAATGTTCTCCTCTGGCAGCTTGTAGTCGTAGGGCTGTCCCTGTCCCACCTGAACCAAGGACAGCCCTTTAGCTGCAGGGAAATGGCTGGAGCGACAGGAAGTCCTGCTCCAGCACAGCCCTCTCCCATTTTTTTTGCCGATAGGAGAACCTGGAGAAGACAGAAAGACGCTGGTACCGGGATGCTGGAATAGTTGGAAAATATACACCAGACTGCAGAATTTAGAGCTCTCACCACTGTGACAGGGTCCTGTGGTTCAGCTGAAACAACTGAAGTCCAGTTTCAGCCATCAGCCTGGGGCTCCCGAGAACGGCCTCCCTGATGGCCACGTAGTCCCCCAAGATCAGGGACCAACAGGTCTTAAGAATCCCCCTGGTTCTGATAGCTGACGGGTGGAGGCGGCAGAGCTGGCTGCAAAAGGCCTCCACCAGGTGGCTGGCATCAGGCCAGTTTGCAGGGCCAGCGTTCAGTCCCAGAAGGCGGCTGGAGTGATGTGGAAGAAATGACCTCATGAAAAAAAGGGAGTAGATTTCCAAGTAAACCAAGACTCTGGGAGGCTTTTCCAGAGTGTAATGATTCTGTCCACCCTGCTGTTGGATATTGCAGACAGACTCCTGATCTCCACCAACTTCAGGACATGCTGGTATCCTGGCTGACCATCAGGACCCTGGACTTCTTCCTGTGACAGAAGCAAATGAACATTTGGCAAATGCAAAGCAAAGAAATTCTACTAAAATACACAACTTTACAAAGTTTTATGGAGCACTCGAGCTGTAGATTTTACCTCACAGTCTGAGGAGAGATGCTGACCAGAAGTATGC
Organism: Oryzias curvinotus; assembly: GCA_023969325.1. Classification (NCBI taxonomy): domain Eukaryota; kingdom Metazoa; phylum Chordata; class Actinopteri; order Beloniformes; family Adrianichthyidae; genus Oryzias; species Oryzias curvinotus. The sequence continues at coordinate 14,278,837 of CM043716.1, forward strand.
GAGGTACCGGGACAGACATCCTCTTTGGTGGTGGTGGTGGGGGGGACTGGATGGCTCCCAGACCTGCTGGGGCCAGCTGGGTCACCTGACCGGGCTGCTGTGTCAGAGGAGATGGTAACTGGCCCAGAGATGGTGTTGGTAACCCAGGTGGCTGGGTCGCAGGCACCTCCTGCGAGTTTTTCGTCACCTGAAAAGAGACGTTTTGTTTTTCAGAACAGACTCAAACTTCTCTTTGAGAATCCACAGGAGAAAACATTCCCAAACCTTCTTGGTGGAGTCCATTTTTAGGATGGATCCAAAGGTTTATGTGATCCTGGCCTTGTACTTGTCCAGGCCCATCAGGTCGTCGTAGCCGTAAACCGTCAGCAGCCAGACAGGTGAGGGAAGAGGGGGGCGTAGGTGGAGGTGGTAGAAACTGCCCGGTTCTGGTCCTTGCCCCCGGGTGCTGGGCCTCGCCAAATTTCCAACTGTGGCTGAGCCTGGTCGGGCCATGTCTACAACACCCTCGTGGGCCCCCTCCTCTCTGGGGTGCCCCCCTCCTGGGCGGGGGCGGCTGGCCCCTGCCTTAATCCTTCCTGGACCAACTGTGGGCCGGGTGGGTGGCTGCCTGGAGCGCGGAGTGGGTCTCCCTTGGGGGGTCCTGGCTCGTTCCTGGGGTTGGGGCGGGGGGATGCCCAGATCTCCTGGGTGGTGATGAGGTGCTTGTCTGGGGCTGTGGGCACCCTTCTCGCGTGGGGCCCTGCGTTAGGCCCTCCCGGCGCGGCGGGGGGGGGCTGCTCTCCTGGTTGGGCTGGTTGTGCCTCTCTGCTCTCTGGCTCTGGGGGCGTCGCGGCGGTCCTGCTGGCCCTGGCCTGGGTGGCGGATGTGGTCGCCCGGGGGGCGGTTGTTCTCTGCCTGCTGCCGTTTGGCGCTGGGGGTTCTGGCTGCCGCTGCTGCGGCAGCGGGGGTCTTGGTGTGGGGGTGGCTGGTCACTCTCCCTCCTTCTTTTCACATTCCATCATCCATTTTAAAAGAACATAAACACTCACCTGAGCACAGGTGTTAGCTCACCTTTGCACTAATAGTTTGCATGATTGAATGAATGAAATATTTCACACCAGTTGGTTAAAAGGCATAAGTATGCGTGTGTGAACATTATCTGTTTTGTGTACATGTTGACGTGGACATTTCTGCAGCTAGCAGGTGTGTTGATAACATTTGAGTGTGTGTGTGGACAGGCCCCGCCCTTTGAGATTTGTACTACATTTGTAACTTACCGCAAGGATAAACATCTAGTAAACTTGTTTTATGCTGCTTCATGGCCCCCCCCTCCCATTATCACCCTTCTATCCCCCCCTCTCTCTAACATCCCTCTCTCTTCTTCCCTCCTTTCCTTTTCCGTCCAGTCCAACACCAAAGATTTTCAAATATGTGGTTATGTGGGGACACAAAATAAATGCATGAACATTTTACATGGGGACCTGATTTAATTAATATTTGCATAATTTCATAATTTACACAAGTTGCCATTGATTTGTGGGGACGTTGTGCAAGGTCCCTACAAATTAATGAAATTCTAATGTATAAGAGCTCAGTAGGACCCAGTGCCTCCTGCTTGACTCCCAGCATTAAGGGGTTTGATTAGGGAGTTTAACCACCAAATGATTCTCAAGCGCGGCTGTGTCTGCTACTCACCTCTCCCCCAGGGGAGGGGTCAAATGCAGAGAACAAATTTCAGACACCTAGGTGTGTGACAGCTAATGGGACTTCAATGAACCTTAATCACAATCAACTGAATGCCTTTTATAGGGAATGCTCCCAACTTATAAAATAGACCCTTGTTTTGTTGTTTACTTCAGCTACTAATGCCGGCATACAGAGCAGTTTAGTTGGATAACAAAAGAACCAATAACTCTGAAAATGCAGACTTAATGGTTTAAAAGCAACTCAGCCAATCAAGACCTGGTACTTTAGAATATGTCCATTTTCAGGGTGTGTAACAAGCTGCAGTAGACAAATTAATTGCAATGCAGTAATAAAACTTTTTAAATAATCTAAAGTTATTTTTCCAACAGAAAGCAGTGTAAAACAACACTGACACTAGAGTTTCCTTTTGTGTGCAGTTATTCGATTGTAAACATAAAACTTAAGATGTTGCCAGTCTCGATTCTTCAAGGCTTCCGGTTCAGCTGTCAAACACTTCTCGCAGTCGGCTTTTACTAGTACACAACTAGATGTGATGAATGTACTCATCTGTCTTTCCACAGCCTGAGCTTCGGTTTGCGTCCAAGGTTGCTTCTTCTTCTTGTTGGATTTACCTTCGGCACACAGTCAGTTTTCTGATTTTTTTAGTAATGTTAGAAACTTAAATTTTTTTCTGTTCAAAGACAACTGTCAGATTTTTTTTACCTCAAATACAAGTAGATTTTAGATATTGAAAATCAGACTTCTCAGAATGAAATTACAGGGAAATATCACTGCAACATTTTATAAAAAATTTTTTGCATTAGTTAACCATTTTTCCTCTGTAATTGATCATTCATTCATTCATCTTCTAAACACTTTTTGTCCCATTCGGCGTCACAGGGCTGCTGGGACCTATTCCAACCATTCGTGGGCGATGGCAGGGGACATCCTGGGCAGGTCAAAAGGCTGTCGCAGGGCTACACAAATAATACACCTATGCACACTCTCATTTAAACCTAGGGACAATTTAGAGCGACCAATAAACTTATGAAACATGTTTTAGGATGGTGAGAGGAAGCTGGAGTCCCCAGAGAAAACTCCACACATAAAGGTCCTCCATTGGTGGGACTTGAACGGGGGCCTTCTTGCTGTGAGGCAAGAATACTAACCACTACGTCATCGATATATTTTATGCTGTTTAAATGTCCCTTCGTATTGCTTATTTCGTTCTCTACACACAATCTGTAAATCTGTGGCCCTGAAGAGCTACTAGCTTTGATTTTTTTTGGCTTCTGTGCCTTACCAACAAAGTTTCCAGGCCAGATGTGTTTGGTAAGTCAGGATACTAATTTAAAAAAAAGTAATCATATAAGAAAAACATAAGTGGCACTTTGCAGTGCCTTTTGACTAAACACATTTTATCCTGGTATTGACAGCAGGATTATAAACCAAGTTAAAGTTCAGTATCAAACTCTACTTATCTTAATGCTGCAGGCATTAAAATAAAATAAAAAATATTTGCACTTTGCCTCTGTGTATACCAGGTACTATACAAAACATATACATATTTCTATTAACTAAAGTGATAAATTTAAATGCACCTTTCAGATTAGGCTTTGGAGCAGTGACACTTGAAGGCGTCTCATCATCCATGAAGGGTCCTCTTGATCTCTTTGGTGATGGAGATGGTGGCTAATTTCTTTCACTAGATGTAAGTGGGCATTCTGTAGTGTGTTCTGTGGAAAACAATACTTTTAGATGCCACCAGTTCCCTGCTTCCAGCCTCCATTAAAAGCAGCTATGTGCGCAAAGTTTCCTTTGTTGCGTACGTAATTATTTTTTTTCCTCTCTCTGGAGCCCCTAGGAAAGCTGAGAGTTTTAGCTACATCACATTTATTAAATTGAGATTGCTCAAAATGTCTTTGCATCTTAGCATAAGACTTATTGCAAAAAAAGCAATAATGCTTTTGTCATAAACCCCTTTTACTCCTCTTTTTTGCAAGCAGTAACAATTGTTTCATTTTTGTTCTTACTTGAAGAAGGTTTGTCTTCTGCTCCCAAGTCATCAGGTATATAAATGGGTGGGTAATTATGTTTGTGTTTAGATTATATGTTGATTTTAGTTCTTCTCAATCATGGAACAGCAATCTCTTGATCTTCAGGGTGTATCTCAAGCTGCAGAACACATGCGTACAGATTACAATCCAGTTAGGACATTTTGCAGTATTAAAAAATACGAAAACATGTCAGGGAAAGTCATCCTTGTTGTTTTTTTTCTTTCATCCATTCATGAATGAATGAATGAATTAATTTTTCTTTTAATTTAACACAAATGACAGAGAAGCCAAGTTAGTTGACAAGATAGTACCATACATGAACAAATTCAACTGTAAAATATGAGCATATTACTATAGGGACACCTGTCAATTTATATTGAGGTAAATGTTAGTTTTACCCTCGATGTAATGCTCGGTCCACTGGCTTCATCTTTCTTAGTCTCAGGCAATGTTGAAGGAAGGCCTTCCTTTGTATTCATGTGAACACTATCTGTTGGTGACTGTAAAATATTTTAAATAAAAATGAAATTAAATGACATTGGAATGATTTACAAAATGGTAAATTACAAATAGAACACCTGTTAAAGTTGATTTGTTTGTTAAAAATGGTATATGAGAATGAGATGCTTTTGAAAATATTGAAGTATTAATGATTTTTCTTTTGGAAAATTAAGAAAATATGCAGATTTGAAAATAAGACACTATGGTTTACACCAGGGGTCGGGAACCTATGGCTCGCGAGCCATATGTGGCTCTTTTGATGGTCACATGTGGCTCGCAGACAAATCTTTATTTATACCATTTTTTTTTTTTTTCATTAGACCAGTCCTTCTCGTGCGCGATGCGATGCCAGAGGGGTGCGCAGTAGTAGCGGTGCTTGGAGAGAAAAATCTGCGCCAGGACTCAGTTTACTATTATCTATTATTTCACAGAGTTTGTACCAGCCGGAAACCTATTAATTTCTGTGCCTAAAACTGCGCGCTCCCGTCTCTGAGAAAGAGCGCGCAGATGTAGGGACGGGATGTGAGGAAGAAAGCAGAGGGTGGGGGTGAGGGGTGGGGGGCGAGGGGCGAGGGGTGGGGGGCAGGCAGCAGGTGAATCGCGCAGGGATTCTCCAAACGTAAAACCCGCTGCCCGTCACTCACTGCAGTGTGAGTGTGTGTTTGTCTCCACGTCTGCATGTGAGTCTTTGTCACATCTACAGAACATTCAGACCTATGATCACGTTTAAAGTCTCAACGCCTGCATGAAGCTGAAACTCACCACGTATCAACCAGACTAGACCATCAGCAAAACCACCATGAGAAATACTCATCATTTATTATCAACAGCATAACGATGTTATTAAAAAGAATCCACAGACTTATTGGACTTTAAAAATGTTGAAATTACATCAAATGCTCACATTCACTTGTATATTTAGTTTTAAACATATTGTAGTGGACTGAGTTGGGTCCGCTGTTGGGCCGCGTTAAAAGTTCTGGAGTACGCATCAAGCAGAGATCTGATTTCATAGGTGAAAGGTGAAAGAATGACTGGACTGCCTCAACGTTCTTGTTGCATGGCTGTGGACCTCAATAAAGCCTGTTATCTCCATGACATAGTGTCAAATGTATGAAGAACATTATTTTGTGGATAGGCAGGGTCTAGCTGAGGGTCTAGCGCACAACCTCCGTGCGCAAACACATGTGCAACTTGTGTCTGAGAGCCAATGCCAATTTGAACCAAAAATTAAAAAAAATCCAATCTCTTCAGACTTTTTACTATATTTTATAACACAAAATAAGATAAGCAAGGTCCCTGGTGTGAACAAGTTGTGTGTAACTTCCTCAGGTACATTCCTTCTTTAACAGTAAATTTGTATGGAACATGTACTATTAACTGTTTTCTGTATAAATTTACAAATAAAACTTTCAAATAAAATAAAGTACCTTAACTAAAAATCAACTAGTAAATAAATCAGTAATAAATTTCTCTTTATTCAGTCTTCCATATCTGCTGTATTCAGATTTAAACGTCCTTATTAACACGGTTCAATTAACACTGTTAAATTTGAACACAAAAGAATACTTAGATTTGACAATTCTTTTAAACTTAATCAATGGGTTCTTCTGAACCTGACCCTCAGGAAGGCTTGAAGATGATGGTCAGTAAGTCTGGACTGTACTTGGATTTATTGAAGTTCAAGTTGGAGAAGAGAATTTTGTTTTTATGTTTTTTTTTTTTTTTTTTTTTTAAAGTTTGCTCTTTAAAACACAAACCAGTAAAGGAGAAACTAAATTTAGTAACCATTGTTTGATTTTCTTTCTTATGACTTATGACTTGCAAAGCAGCACTGATCAGGGCCAGGGTGTGCAGTTTTGTTGAGGGTGAGAGGTCCCCTGCTTTTTTCATAGGGTACAAAAATTAAAGGACAGAAATTTGATCTAGAGAATTATCAGCCCATCACGCTGCTAAATGTTGATTATAAAATTTTGGCAACAGTGGTGGCAGGCCGGTTAAGAGAGGTGCTCCCCTCCATTTAAAAATCAGCACAAGCATATGGGGTTCCTGGGAGGGACATTTCGGACACGATTCTCTCCCTGGAGTGCACGGTGAGTCACATGGAGCGTTCGAGTGGGTTTCTTTTGAATGCAGATTTTAATCAAGCGTTTGATGGGATTGAACACGATTTCTTATGGAATGTTTTGAGGCGTTTTGGTTTTGGGCCATGTTTTATTTCTAGATTAAAAGCACTTTATGGCACAGCGGTGAGTCAAGTCAGGTGCAATGGCTTATCAACACATAATTTTCACATCAGTAGGTCGATCAGACAGGGCTGCCCTTTGTCTACAATGCTGTTCAGACTCAAGGTACACTCCTTATCAGATTATTCGTCAGCCAATCTTTCACAATCTTGTTCTTATGCACAACGGTTTTCCCCACCAGTGTAAACTGCTGGAGGAACAGAATTGCCTTCTTGTTAGTGACATAGCTGGAGAGGGACTGTGTGATGCATCGAACATCTTGAGGCGGTTTTGTGGGGATTTGGATCAAGGCAGAAGCAAAGGGTCAGACAGGCGTACGCGAATGTTGTTTCCTCCTTCCCCCTGCAGTGGCTAGTCATTGTAAGGAGAGGCAGGAGGTCTGGGTCCCAAGATTCAGGTTTTAGTTTTAAGATCCTACAGGATGGTGCCCGGAGAGACATGGAGAACCTTAAATCCCAGTGCTGATACAACCTGGTGACAGCCTTGGATACCATGGGTCCAGCAGCAGAAGCGGACCGGGGGACCTTATTTCCTGGTAAGGATCCCTCCGAAATCTAGTAGAGTCTGAAAGGCAGTCTGGTTCTACGTGTGGTGTGGAATACAGATTTTAGACTACGCCATAGTAGAATTTACTCCAGTGTGATCCTGCATCAAATAAACAAGAAACGGTATGACAGGCATGTCCCGTCTGTGGCACTGTTCCTGAGACACTGGGGCACATGTTTCTAGGCTGTCCCTTATGTTCTGCCCTTTTTACAGGAGCTCAAAGCGGTTTTGAAGTCCAAGTGTGTCTTTGAGTGGACTGAGGACGAGTGGAGATGGGCCTCTCTCTTTGGAGTACAGAGAAACGACGGCAACCAGGATGGACATTGGTGGATCTTGGTCTAGCTGTGGGGCGCTATTTCATCTACCGTGCCAGGACATTATAGCTTAAGGAAGGGAGGACAACGGACAGACGGACGCTACTAAATCACATCCTGAAGGGGCACTTGGTGACTTTGCACCGAGTGGGACCTGACGGGCTGCTAAAGCATGCATCTGCAGAACAGAGACTTTTTTGATTTTGACCATAGTGGTCTCCAGTTGACCCTTTAAACCTCTTCATCTTTTGTTTTGCTGCACTGGTAGAAAGTTTGTTTGTTTTTCATTAATGTTTTGTTGGAGTGAATATGGATGTTTACTTTTGTAAATATTTTAATCTCCTTTTATAAATGGGGGGGGGGGGGGTGAGATGTGAGATGACCATTCTTTGCTTCATCTAAACTTTGCAGATTAAACATAGATAAAAAACAACAAAGTTTTTTTCTTTAAGGTTTGCCCTTAAAAAAAACTTCAACATTGATCAATATTTGTTTATTGGTATGAGAATGTTTGTGGGTTTTTGTTCCTGATGCTCAGGTTTCTCCTAAAAAAAAAATCTATCAGTTTTCTGCTTAATATGTTATGTATCATCGGTGACTCAAAACTGTTATTTAGGTGCGAATATGAATGTTTGAACAAAAGAATGCATAGATGGATGAAATAAATGGATGGGAAGTGACATTACGTGTGTTAGATGTAACAAATGTAATAAAATGATATGAATGAGTGAATGAATGTAATGCAACCACAAGGGGACAAATCCAGTGCTCTCTTGCGCCAGTTCTAAGTACGGATAGATGCAGAGGGTTGTGTGGGTGTAATAACAAATCTAACGTATGAATCAAAAACAGATGAGTCAAATGTATATATGTATATAGCTCACACTCCTTAGCATCTCAGTTTAAGTCTCTCTCGCTTGAGGGTCCTACAGTATCTTAGTTGTTCCTAGCACTGCGCTTTTCTGGACTGAGAGATATGAGGTCTTTCTGGGTATCTGTTGTAGCCACTCCTCCAGCTTGGGGGTTACTGCCCCAAGTGCTCCAATTACCACAGGCTACCTACCTACCTACCTACCTGCCTACCGTGTATGTATATATATATACACACACACAAATACATATGTAGTTGGGTAGTCCCCCATTCTGACCCACACTCTTTTCTTTTTCAAACTTTATTGCACATTATGCCATTTTACAAGTATGTACTTTTAGGCATGCAATAAAAAACACAACTGCAAATTTCAAACACATCTTAACATACAGAAGAAATTCTGACCCACACTAACTACTTCCAGTAGGGAGCGGTGTTGCACCTTATCATTGGTGGTGCCTCCCGCCAATTGAACCACAAGGACGAGAAGTGGTCTTATGTCACGTGACCATTCATGTGATCAGGAAGTAAGTTTCACAACAAACCATGAAACGTGAAGTCGATATTTTCTTGTTTTTGTTTATTTAGGCTCAATTTGTTTGTAAGTTATTGGATATATTAGTTTATTCAGAGGGTAACTGCGAACCATCCCCCCAAAATGAAAACAGTTTTTGTTTTGCTCGTCGCCGTTGTTTCTCACTCGGCGGCGCGATACTCCGCGGATTGGACAAGTCTGGACGGCAGGCCGCTGCCGCCATGGTACGACGAAGCCAAGCTGGGCATTTTCATTCACTGGGGGGTATTTTCCGTCCCCGCGTTTCAGAGCGAGTGGTTCTGGTGGCACTGGCAGGGCCAGCAGCCTCCCGATCCAAAGTGCGTCAGCTTCATGACCGATAACTACCCGCCTGGGTTCAGCTACCCGGAGTTTGCGCGTCACTTCCGCGCGGCGTTCTTCAGTCCTGGGGAGTGGGCGGACATGTTCAAGGCCTCCGGAGCAAAGTAAGATGTGTTATGCAGCTACATTCACACAGGATGCGATTATTGACCAAAGTGAAAGTCAATGGGGATTCATGCAGAATCGTCACATCACATGTCAAACAATATTAGATTCATTTTATTACATCACTCAGAACTTGTGCAGCTTGACAGTCAATTATTTATTATTTCTCTTTATAAAACTATTTCTGTTACTTAGAAATATAAATAATTTGAACAGAAGGTTTTATGATTGTAAATTCAAAAATGTATTCACCGTTTCCGGTGGGATCAAATTCATCTGATTCAATCTAAACCTTGTGCTTAGTACAGACTTAAACAGTTAGTATTTGAAGAAGTTGCCATTACCTTTTCCATGTATTTCCATCAAATTTTATGTGTAAAACCCGTAGCCTGCCAGGTGGAGAAGTTAACAATTCTCTTATTTATCAGGATGTCAGGTTTGTTTCAAAAGGAGTCTGTTACTCGGTGTAGAATAAGAATTACCGTAGTCGTTTCAAAGAGTTCCCATCATGCTTCTTTAATATTAATAAATTTAAAGCAAACATACCGCTTAATGGAACTGCTAATAAATGGCAGATCTGATCTCTTCACGACTGTTCTAAATCCGTCCACAGGTTGGGTTATTATTCTACCATTTTAAAATATACTGTAGTCTATGAGCAAGGAAGTAGTTAAGGAAATTTAAACGATACATGAACAAATAGCAAAACAACAAAATACATAATTTACATTCCACTACAACAGTTTAATTAAAATAAGAGTCAACATAACTTAACTTACTCCAAATGACCCTAGTCTACATAGGAGGCGAGAATCCAACATAAAAGGCGTCCATCTGACTGTCAAATACATAAAGGTGTTTATTTGATTCAGTAAATACTTCAAGCTGCCATAAGAGAGAAACATTTATTTCGGTTATGTTAAACAAACAAACTTCAAAAACCTCAACATAAACATTGACACTGATCGATGTCAACATAAACATTAAAAAAATAACACAAACATTGAACAAAATTAACCGAAAAAGGTGTTGGGTGAAGCCAAGGCTTATTTCCCCAACCCTGAATACAAACATCACATCTACCTACAAATTGTTAGATCCTTAAATAAAACACAAGAGGAAAAAAAAAAACACTTCTCAAAATGACCTCACAACTGAGCCTCTCAGTCCAGGAGGTATTTTTGATACATTTTACATTTATACATTTTCTTAAACTGAAATATGGATTTTGCATTTTTCAGATTGTCAGATAATAAATTCTGCATGTCGACCCCCTGAACAAAAATACTGTTCCTTAGTGCATCAGTTCTGACCACTTTGTTTTTAAACGTATGTTTGTCTCGAAAATCATAATTATTAACTTTTATTTCTAACAAACTCCGTATTTTGGCAGGTACACATTGTTGTTTAACTTTAAACATAGAAATTCCAGTACTAAGATCAACTAAATCAAAAAATTTAATTGCCCTTAATTTTGGAAATATTTGTTTTGTGGATTGATTGTATGAAGAGTGATTTACAATTCTAATTGCTTTTTTTGCAGAATAAAATTAGGTTTTGTATTTGACTTGTAACTATGCCCCCATATTTCTAAACAATAGGTCAAATAAGGAATTATGAGGGAACAATATAGAATATACAATGTAGCTGTGTTTAAAAAATACTTGACTTTATGTAGAATGGCTAATGATTTGGACAATTTAGAGAGAACATAAGTTTTGGGTGGTTTCCATGATAATGTATGATTCAAAATTACTCCAAGAAATTTTATTTCATTTACTCTTTCAAGAACAACATCCTCAATTTCTAACTCGGATGTTTTCCAGTTTTCTATAGCCAAATATAATGTACTTGGTTTTATTTTTATTTAAAGACAGTTTGTTTGAATCGAATATCTTGGAGAATTGGGATAATAGTGAAATTGGTCTGTAATAAGATTGTTTTAATAAATTTAAGGTTACCATTTATAGCCATTTTTGCCAATTTCTGTGGTATGCATATTGCCCAGCTTGATATAATGATCATAAATTCGTGATTTATAGTCCAGGCCTACTATAAAGTTTACTTGCACTAACTCTGATAGACTGGGAATGTGACACCTAGATATTTAATATTCCCTGTCTTTAATATAAGTTGGATCCACATTACCATTGAATGGTAATAGCACTGATCCAGTTAATAGTGTACTCAGAGATTGATGAAGTGTCAATATCTGTCACTGCTCTGGAAATGAAGAATTCTGAGTTTTGGAGTAAGAGTAATACATCGTCCACATAAAGACTTATATTGTGATGGATTTTAGGTTTTGTTTTAATTGCCTCTATATCTTCACTCTGTCTTACGGCTGTCTGATTTATTTTTTCCTTTATTGCAAGTTATAAACTGACCAATCACATCCCTCAGTAAAAGCATGTGGTGGCAACTGACCCTCACGTTGAAAATTTGATTGACAGATTCTCCTGAGCCAGCTTTCAGTGGAATGGGTGTGTACTTCTGACAAGCTCACTCCTGACTGGCGACAGTAGTTGTTATAGAAACACCGATTTAGACCAATCACTGCTGCCTGACTGTGTGTGGCTCCAAATGGAAGCATCCGTATCGCTGAAAAATGGTGACTGAATAGACTTTGGTTGGTTGGAACCGGAAGTACTGGTTTTCTACGGGTGATGTCGCACTCACTCAGTCCAGTTCTCTTTTACAGTCAATGAGTGATACGTTAATTCACTTTTTAAAACTGTGTACTCACTTTCTAACTTTAAAGTTACTTTCTAAAAAGAAAAAACTTGTATATTTCTTAAACTTAAGGGCCACGTGTGGCTCCAGAGGCTCAGGTAGCAGACCCCTGCACTATACTATCAGAAGCCTCTGTCCAGATGATCAAACTGGAGTATTACTGTCATTGCCATGGCAACAGGCCTGAGACATAATCACCTGTTATGCAGGTGACAAACACATATGGGAGGAACTGGGCCTGCATTCCAATCTGGTGCTGTGACAGGAGACCCTTTTTAGGGATTTTATATCAATTCATGGTCTTTGCAGAGGTTATCCACCTACAGGGTTAAATCTTTCTCCTTTTAAGTCCATATCATCTACACAGAGATCTGCACTGTTGCATCACTTCTTTTCTGCTTTACATTGCTGAATCAAAGGGGAAAAATGATCCAAACAGACTAGAATGCATCTGTTATCTGTGAATGAAAGACCCAGTCAAAGTTCTATTGGTTTATGTGCAGACCCGGTTCCTCTGCTTCATCTTCCTTTTGCTTCGTCAGGTACGTCGTCCTCACTGCCAAACATCATGAAGGATTTACAAACTGGAAGTCTGTGAACTCCTGGAACTGGAACTCTGTTGATTCCGGTCCTCACAGGGATTTAGTGGGAGAGCTGGGAGAGGCCGTGCGTAACAGGTGGGTCATCACAGAAGTCATCTGACCTGAGAGCACAGGTGTCAAACTCCAAGGCTTGGTGGTCGGTGTTTTACACGTTTTTCCAACTAACCTGCAATTAAAGCTTCTTCTCTGCAAATCTCACCTTATCCAGGTAATCGGCAGCAGATATTCCTAAAAATCAGCAGGATGCCGGCTGCCGAGACACTTAGACCACACACTTCTGCCTTAGAGCTAAAAAAAAAAAAAGCAAACAAAAAAAAAACCTCTGGTGTGAAGATTTTCATTTGTGTTCAGTTCTCCAAGGTTTTCATTACAACTTTTTCCTGATTCCAAAAGTGTTTGAGGTTCTTCAGAGAATCTTGCATTCTTGTCAGGATTTACACATTCTCGTTCAGGTCCCTGCACTATGGGCTCTACAACTCCTTATATGAGTGGTTCCACCCCCTGTACCTGAATGACAAGAAGAATGGCTTCAGGACGCAGGACTTTGTGAAGCAGAAGTTGCTTCCAGAGCTCTACAATATGGTTATCAGGTGTGTCATCATCAGTCCAAGATCAACAGTGAAGTCTTGAATCAGTCCCTTCATTAAACGCTCGGTTTCTGTGTCATACAGGTATCAACCGGAGCTGATCTGGTCCGACGGAGACTGGGAGGCGCCAGATAGCTACTGGAACTCCACCGAGTTCCTGGCCTGGCTCTACAATGACAGCCCTGTAAAAGTAGGTTTCTTTACGATGCAGAAGGTGAGTGGAGTAACTGCTGCAAGGAACATTGATCATGACTTCTCCTCCCCCTAATCCTAGGACACCGTGGTGACTAATGACCGGTGGGGGGCCGGCTGTGCCTGCAAACACGGCGGCTACTACAACTGCCAAGACAAGTACTCCCCAGGCCAGCTGCCAAAGCACAAGTGGGAGAAATGCACATCTGTGGACACCCTGTCCTGGGGTTACAGACGGAATATGAGGATCATGGAACTCATGGACCTGCCCACCATTATTGAGGTTTCAGACTCTTTAACCTTTAAGTCAAATCAATTGACCAAACCCTGCAGACTGGAAACACTTGACTTTATAACTACAAAAAAGAGAATGTCTTGATTTGGTCACTATCTCATGAGTCAGCTCCGTTTGGTTGCAGGATCTGGTCAGCACAGTTGCTCTTGGGGGCAACTACCTTCTCAATGTGGGTCCCACGGCTGATGGAATGATCCCTGCCGTGTTTGAGGAGAGGCTTCGGGGCGTTGGAGCCTGGCTCCAGGTCAACGGAGAGGCCATCTACGCCTCCAAACCCTGGAGGGTCCAGATGGAGAACACCACTCTCCCAGTCTGGTAAGAAAAGTTGATCCCAACACGCTATAAACGTTTAAATCGAAACTTTTAAACCTTTTAAGAAGACGTTGTGAAGTGAAAACAGTTTTCATTTCTCCAGTTTTTAGTAGAGTTACAACTTCATCACAGTATTCACAATAAAAACAAGACATTTGTGTAAAAAATTCAGAGGAAAAATCCGTTTTCATTTAGTTTTAAACCTACATCAAAATGCATGCACCAAAAAAACCAAACCAATACATGGGAAATATATCAATTCTGAATAAAACAAAATACAACAAAACCAAAAATAAGAGAAACTATCTTATTAAAATTAGTGACTCAGCTGTGCAGTGAAATTACTTTATAAATTATTATTATTTTTTTTATATAAGCTTTAAAACTATATTGGCATTTTGCTACTGGGATTTCTAAAGGCAGCATATTCCAGTAAGTAAATGACCTAAATATGACAGTTTTTTTTATAGAGCAGTAGTTCGTGGTAGAGGGAGAGTAAAAGTAACAGAAGCTTTTCTAGTGTTTTTCCAGATTTATACAGAAGCAAAATCCGACTACATGCTTGCCTGTCCAGAATTTTCCTCCATAAAAGACATTGATGCATCTAGTCTGTGTTAGTCTTTAAAAAGGGGGACCCAGAGCTAATCTTGCAGCCCTGTTCTGCACTTTCTGAAGTCTTTCAAGGCCATTTTTGTTTGTACTTGACCAAATCTGTCAAAAGCTGCCTACCGGTAATTGTTTTTGTGTTATTATTCGCTTATTATTAAGCCAATGCAGAACTCTGGTAACTGGCAGCCTACCTTTACTCTGGAAAAAAAAAACAATGCGAGTGAACGATCTCTGTCGTCCTCATTGTGCTGACGTTTTCATACAGAACAGAGACTTTCTATGTTTCTGCAGGTACACCTCTAAAGGATCCTCCGTCTACGCCATTGTGACTGCAGCCCCGCCTACCACAACACTGAAGCTTTTGACGCCTAAAACCTCAGCAGCCACTGAGGTGATCCTGCTGGGGAGTCCTTCATCGTTACCCTGGGCCCCTCTTTACCCCAATGCCGGCCTGGCCGTCCTCCTCCCGGAGCTCCCCTGTGTTCCAGGTGGCGCGTGGACTCTCAGGCTGGACGGTGTCTCGTGAGCATGTCAGACACTGACAGGCTGCTTCACTCCTACAGCAACAGATTCTCTTACATGTTAACGCTCAAAGTCGATTTGTTTCAGCTCAAAGGACGGAAATATCTAAGAAGGAAAACCTTTATTGCTGTTTCTCTAAGTAATTTAAAAAAAAAATCAAATAATTGATAATATTTTTATAAAGAATCATAACTTTTATGTCAGAATCACTGAAGAAAACAGGAGTTTCTTTGTTAATGGATAGAAATGTAAGGGGAGTAAACTGATCTTTGTGAAAAGGTTTAAACATTTTTAAGTTTAGTTAAGTTAGTTCAGTTTGGATTTAGTCTGGTTAAAGGGCATATACTATGCTATTCTTAAGCCTTTTATAGTAATCTATATCCATGTAAGTGATAATAGTATTACCTTTGGCACACTAAAAAAACATTTTTTAATGAAATATTATTTATTTTCCTGAACTCTTTTCCAACCCTGAAGTAAGATGACTTGATTCTTGAGGCTCCGCCTTTCTCTCCTTGTGGGTGCCCCCCATTGCATGATGTCAACCTACAGTCGGCTGTGGTAGCGTTTCTGTTTCTCCCACAAAAACAAACATCTGAATAAAGATGGATGGGCAGGTTGTGCATAGAAAAGGAAAGAGTTTAGCCAATCACTGCTAGATCCGTGGAGAAAGTGGGTGTGTGTGTTAGTCTGTGGGCGGGGCTAACAGCACAGACTCCTGGAAGGGCCTGTTCCTCACTTTGTGACATCACAATGTGAGAACCTGAATGTTTTTGTGGATTTTGAGGGGCTGGTTCTCAGAAAGCAGATTTTTTAGACCAGTTTTTTTCAACCTTTTTTGAGCCACGGCACACTTTAACCTTGACAAAAATCCCGCGGCAGAGCAAAGGAGAAACTCATAGTCTGTATTGATCTACAGTCCCTCTGCAATCTCACGTGCATTTTTGTGATAATTGTGGCAGAAAAAGCTGGAAGTTGCAGCTGTTTTTTTTTTTAAAGATGTAAAGTTAAAAATGTTAAGTTAGAAGATTTAAAAACTGATGTGTGTTCGTTGTTGTTTCAAGATGTTGGACAAGGAAGACTCATTGTGCACTGAGACGCTGTCACTTTAACCCAATGCTTCATGGGAGATGTAGTGCAAACAGCCGCCGATCGAAGACAGACTCTCTTCTCTGAGCTTCATTGTTTTGATCACTTGTTCCACGGTCTGACACCGGATTCGGTGGAAAGCTACACCGCTAAAGACGAGCTTCAGCTGGTATTTTTATTGGAACTGAGAGACTTTATGAGCAGAATCGGAACAAGGAAGTGAAGACTTTAAACCACTTCTGATTGGTCAGACTGATGACATGTGATTAAGCCTCCAAGAATGATTGGTGGAGACAGTTAAAGGGGCGGGACTTTTCCAAAAACAGCTGAAGCTATGGCTAAATCGCGGTACCGTCATTCTTATCAAAATGTCTTTAATGAAATCAAATAAACACAAAGAAAAAAAGTATTTAATGTTCTTTTATTTTCCTAACTACTCAGTGTTTTAGTGAAAATGGATCTTTTCCCATGCCACACTAGGAGCACACCGGTTGAAAAACGCTGTTTTAATGTTCAAAAATGGATCAAAATACCCCTATGGGGTCTCTTAGTGAAAAATGAACAGTATAATAATACACTTAAAAGCTAAAAAAAAAAAAAAAAAAAAAAAAAAAAGATTTTGTATGGTGTAGGCCCTTTTAAGGTTCCGTTTTGTTAAGGTTTATTTTAGTAGTGGTTCCATTTATTAGTGGTTTAGTTTGTTTAAGCTTCAGCTTTGCTAAGGTTTACATTAGAAAAGGTTTATTTAGTGAAGGTTTGAGTCCTCCACATGTGTCCTTCAGGTTGGATTACTAAAATGTTGGCGTTTCTTGGTTTTTAGCAGCTTCCTTAACCACCTGAACCTCATCAGGATGCAGAGCAGTGACCTCGTTGCAGATTTCGTAGACTGATGCTCAGTTTAAGAGACACCCCCTGCTCCTGCTCTGCACAGCCTGCAGGGGGAGACAAAAGCATCCCTCCATAAACCTCCTATCCCTGATCCCGCTACAATCTTGTCTTGTATGTGTAAATGTTCATACATTTGTCTGATTTGGATTGTTTTATCGCAAATTTACTTTTAGGTTTTTTTCTAATTTTACTGAATGTGTGGTTAAATATATGTACATAATGTTATGTAAATATGTAATTTTATTTGGATCTTTTAGGGTGATTTTAACATCTACCTAGGGACTGCAGATGAAAAGTAGCCCTTTGACTAACTCTGGCATATTGACAGAAAGGTTTATTAATATGCGCTGTCCCTGCATCGAATAAATAAATAAATCTAAAAGAAAATCTTTGTGTTGATGTCTGAGGAACGATTCAACATTATGTTCTCCAGAAGTCAGTAATCTTGTCTCTGACATAAGTCTGGAGAAACAGAGATGCACTTTCTGAGAAGAAGCCATTCCTCTGATGAGAACATCATGTCACCATGAACAACAAGCAGGAAGTCACGTGACTGTGGAGCAGACCTGGGGGCAGGGTTTGTGTCGCTGAGTTGTGACCTTTGTTACACGTGAGGAAACGAGCAGGACAAGCTGGCCTGACAGCAGTTCTTTAGAGGTAACCCCGCCCTGAAAAGGAGCGCCTCATCACGCCATTATGAGGGCGGGGAGGCGGAGTCACATTTTCAAGACCTCCAACGCTCTCTGTTGTGATGCCAAACAGCAGCTTCAGTGATGGCAGAGGCAGCAGCGTGCAGGCGGTCGCAGCGTGCAGGCGGTCGCAGCGTGCAGGCGGTTGCAGCCCTTCATCCTAAAGACACAGAAACAAAAAATAAATGTGTTAAAGAGTTTGACATGTATCATTCAAGCCACTAAATATTATCTATGTATAACTGTTAAATTGCAGCTCTTCTGATGCAAATTTCTTCAGAATTTTTACTTTCCAGCACCAGACAAAAATGATGAAAATGACCCAGGATGACCTCTAGGATTTTAGTTTGGTGTCATGACGATCTGTACTCCAAAGGCAGATTTCCGTTATGAAAGCATAGAGGTGAAGTGGATATTCTGAAGTTTGCTAACTTCAGCTTTGAAAGTACCTTTGGGTGTTTTTCCTAAATCCATCCGTCCATTTTTTAAACCTGCTTATTCTTGTTTGGGTTGACTGGAGCCAACCCAGATGGCGTTGGGGAAAGGCGGGGTTCATTCTGGACAATTTATCAGTCCATCACAGGGACACACAGAGAAACACAACCACACTCACGTCTAAGGGACAATTTAGCATCTCTTGGAGAAAAACCACATGGAAGTGTTCAGGTGAGTGGACACTGCTGTTGGAGGCGTCCGTTTTGCCCCCCTACCAATTTAAACTGCACCCCTTTAGCATACCAACACACACGCACACACAAAGAGGAGGGTGGTCATGTCTCTCTGTCTCCCACCTTGGTCCAGGTGGGATGGCCGATGCAGGGATGGTGGGGGTCTTTCCGTGTCACTTTCAGTGCCGTGAGGAAGTCCATAACGTCTGAGCTGGGGGGGATCAGTACCTCGAGGTGTGGGCAGGGTTCCCTGCATCTGGGTGCCAAGTTACCCCCAAATTTTACCCCAGATGTTAATGCTAATAGCAACTGGAGTCCTGTCCCCCTGTTCGCCACCCCCGGGCCCTGTCAGGGCTGCTTGGGTCTGGGACACCTGTGGGGAGGGGCAGGTCCCAGCATGGTTTGGGCTACTGCCCTGTGCACTCTCTATTCCTTTCCCCCTTTGGCTGCGGGAGCGTGACCTCCTGCTCCGTCATGGTGGGGGTCCAGTACGCTGGGGGAAGATTTCTTCCTGGAATCAGTCTGTCGGGGGAGGGACCTGGTTCTGCTGGGTGTGTGTGTGTGTGGTGGGGGGGGGGGGGGCCTCTAGTCCATCTAATGGAGGATTCAATGTGATTGAGTCCACATCAGGAAATACAGTTATTGAATTTACCTGCTCATTCCTTCTGTTTGAACACGGTCATGGTGGATGTTTTATGTGTTTTTATTTATTTATTGGATATGCAACACATCTATTCATCTCTGTGTGCACAAGGAAATACCAGTCAGAGTTATTAGTCTTCTATAGATACTGTAAATTTGTATAGATATACTCAGACGAACACGCTTGAAGAGTAACACACAACCCTGATTGTGAAAAAGATAAACCTGTCGAAAAAAAAGGGGGAGCAAACTCCACACAGAAAGGAACAAGTCGGAATTTGAACCAGGAATGTGACAATGTGTCCTGAACTCAAAGGAGCGGCTGAAGTGGTTTGTGTTTGATATCTTTAGAAAACACTTGTGTTTAAAAGCTGTGGTTAGTGGAAACACATCTGATGATAGATCAGAAACATAAACAGTTTTTGACACAACTCCTTTTTGTCCCTAGAGGAATAAAAAAAAGAGTCAAAACTCAGAGACATGGCTCCAGTTATTCATTTCAGATCTGATGATCTTCCTCCATATCTTTCAGGTTCAATCTCAGCTGAGGCTAAAGGAGTCTTTAGTTAGTCCTCTCTTCACACACGGCTGTAATGGGAGGAGCACTTTCCTGCTTATGTAATTTCTGGAAAACTACATTCTTTCTTATGATAATGGAAAGGAGGATGTGACTTCCGGTATAGTCTTTCAAAGTAAAACGGTAAAAGGACGGTTGATTAAAATCAGACTTTGTTGAGAGGCATGTTGGGTGGGGTGGGGCTTTTTGAATTTGTCTTCCATTAAAATACTAAACTCATACTAAAATGCAGAGGATTATAGCCCAGTAACTGAAAAACGATCAGAGAATTTAACTGAAATATAGACTATAGATATGAAAGATTAGTGTTAGTATTTGATCAAGTTAAATTGGTTTTCTCAATTTAAAAATAATAATAATAACCTGAGGCACCACTTTTAGAATAGAGGTTCAGACTGTCTTTCAGATTTATGCATAATCTACATTAATTCTAGGTAAAGTGTAAACTGTACAGTATTTTAAACCAATTTTAACAACAAAGTTTTGTGGAAAAAGCAACAACTCTATATATTTATATATACACACACACTGACAAAAACAGGAAAACACGTTGTGGAATGTTTTCTTCTACTTATTTATTACATGTTTATTTTATTTAGATTGTCAGCTGTTAACCCTAACTACTCTGTTTTATTTATTTATTTATTTTACAAATTCATAAACCATTGAAGATAAGTCAGGAATCTAAATGAAGAAAAAATATAAACATCAAATTATAGGCCACTGTAGTCAATGAGAAATAATGATTTATAAACATTTTCGGTCATACTCCCTAACAAATTATGTAATGTTTTTGTTTTCCCGGATATTTTTGTCTGTTTAGATGCGTGGAGACGCTTATAAAAACTCTTGTTTTGAAAGGGAAGCTTTGAGTTCCGGTGAAGCTTCATCTGTGCTTGATTCAAGCCGTCAAAAGATCAATCTGTTGATCGGAGTCTGTCGGAGGGGCAGGGAGGAAGAGGAAGAGGACGAACCCGGCTCCTCAGGTAGGACAGCTGATGCCCTCACGGCCAGAAACGTCTCCTAGAAGGATGGAATAAGTTCCGGTCCGGCTGAAGTTTTGTCGCGCGCCTCGGCTCTTCTACCGCGCGCGAGCAATCACATAATTATCAATTAAGGCAACAGAATCCGAATGAGGTTCTTATCATGCAGAAAAACGACAGAGCGGCGTAAAGGTATAACGGTATTCCTTCGTGGAGGGGTGGGGTTTGTCTGGATGCCCACAAAAACCACGCTTCTCAGCCACGAGAGTTCAGGTTCACGTGCGCTTCGTAGGAGGCGCGCGGGCGGAAAACAAAAGAACATCAGATATGCTCGTGTTGAATGTTCTGTGAGAATAAAAAAGAGCATGGAGGAGACATTTATTCATGTTTAGTTTTTATGGCTTAGATTTCCATCCAAACAGTTCTGCTGAGGCAGCAGAAACTCCAGCTTGTTTATTAAATAAAGCTTTGTGAAGGAAACCGTCCAACAGTTGACATGCTACACTCCACCATGAGTGGGAAATGGTTTACAGCCTCTGTTTTTGCTTGTTGGGGTTCTCGTTGAAGTGCTGTACCAGAGCTTTGTTCTTCCAGAGCAGCTGCTGAGCGACTTTCTTACTACAACCTTTAAGGATTAAGGAAATATTGAAGGAGATCTCTTCTTTCCATCAAAGTCTGTGACCAACACAACATTAGATCTGAAGCTATGGACACACTGGACTTGTGTCGCACGTTCAAGAATGTGCCAAATGCAGGTTCTTGAAAGCGCTTTTACCCCATGGTGTTCACACCAGACGAGCAGGGAGGGGCTTCTTCTTCTTCTGCTACTGTTAACTAGCACATGTCCGCCACATACTGTTGGAAGATTTGCGAGATTTGCACCGCTTCAATATTTTGCATGAGGCTTGGTGCGAAATGTGGAAGCGCTGCAAACCTCGCAAATCGTGGTCCAGGCTTTTTATTTCAAGCTACGTTCATGACGCCCATGGCAACATGGATTCAAGTGGCCACTTCCATTGACAACTTCGTCTGCGCGTAGCTACGCACATTTTTATAACAGTTTTCAGGCTTTACATACAAAAACGCGTAGCTATTGAAAGTTGCCAGTTAAACTAGTTTGAACTTTGACCAATTAGGGACTCAGATTTGGTAGTGATGCATGGATTTGGTTTATCTGGTAATCCAGACATGGCGACGAGCCTGATGATGTCTGTGTTTGTTTTTCAACGAGAGATAAACCGAGGCCACTCTCCTGACATCCCTATCTGGCATTGCAAAGACACTAGCAATGAACCAAACCGTTTCCATTTCGCGCCCAAATCGCAAAATTTGCACCGCCTTGACATTACACACCAAGCAGCTTCCAACTGTAGGCGGCAGTCATGCACTAGTGAACAGTAACAAAGGAAAAAGAGGAAGCCCCTCCCTGCTTGTCCAGTGTGAACACCATGGACTAAACACCCGTTCTTGAATGTACGTCAATTTTCGGGTGTGTCTGTTGCTTCAGGAGGATGAAGCTAAATGTTTTTAGCTGATCTGAATCGACTTTGATGAATTTATCATGTTTGGTACCTTCAATGATATCATAAAACACATATATATAAGGTATGAATACACGTGATCCTCCTGACATTAACTTGAGTTTACTCCTGGAACTCCTCAGGACCCCCTGCAGCAGCCATGGCCACCATTGTGATGGAGAGCATTGGGCGAGTGTTTATCAGCCTGCAGCAGATCCGGCAGCTTCCCCGGATGCTGACCGAAGCTGCGCCCTCCATGCCGGGCACCTTGAAGGACACCGAGGTCCCTTTCTACTTTAGGGAGCGGTACGTCCACTATGGCTACAGACCTTTGGACCAGAATTGGCGCTATTACTTCCTGTCCATGTTCCAGCGCCACAACGAGACCATTAACGTGTGGACCCACCTGCTGGCCTTCCTGGTGTTCCTGGTGAAGTTTCAGCAGCTGTCTGAGACTGTGGATTTTGTCAGCGACTCTCATTCGTGGCCCTTGCTCGTCCTGGTCCTCTCCTCTCTGACGTACTCTGTGCTCAGCGTGGCGGCTCATTTGCTGGGAGGCAAATCTGAGCTCTGCCACTACTGCTTCTTCTTCCTGGACTACGTTGGGGTGGCGCAGTACCAGTACGGCAGTGCTGTGGTTCATTATTACTTCGCAGTGGAGGAGGGTCTGCACCAACTGGTGAGTGGGATATTCCTGCCTGTTGCCGCCCTCCTCAGCTGCCTGTCATGCCTGGGGTGCTGCTATGGCAAATACTGCAACCACAGCCTGCCGCCGTGGGTACGTAAGGTGTGCCAGGTGGTGCCTTCAACGCTGGCCTACGTCTGGGACAGCAGTCCTGTCGCATGGAGATTGTGGGCGTGGTCCAGCAACGACCCCGCAGTCGTCTACCACTTCGGTCAGGTGGCCTTCTTTCTCAGCTGTGCCTTCTTTTTCACCTTCCCCGTGCTGGAGCGCCTCCTGCCAGGGCGCTGCGATTTCCTGGGCCACAGTCACCAGCTGTTCCACGTCTTGCTGAGCTGCTGCACATGGTGCCAGATCCACGGCTCCTACCTGGATTACGTGGGGCGTCGGGAGGTGTACATGCGGCTGCACCGCGACTGGGAGGCTGCTTTTGCCGTGGGGCTGTACGTGGTCACCTTTGGTGGCTGCGCCGCCATTGCTGCAGTGATGCTGCAGAAAGTCAAGCACGTTCTTCACCCCCAAAGTAAATCCAAATGAAAAACAGAAAAGGGAGGATGAGCAAGTCATGACGCCAACCGGAAAGCTCGCTGGTCAAAGAGCCTCATGAAAGCATTTCTCACTCTTAACTTCATGGAGGAACGTTTAGTTTTACTTAACCAATATAAATTAGATTCAGGATTTTCATTGTTTTAAAGTTAATAATTAACTTTGATTAATCCGAGAAACACACAAGAGGAATTTGAGTCCTTTTAGATCAACTGATGTCTTTGAACACTGAATCTGTCGGCCTGCTGAACGTACAAAGATTTCAGATCTGAAAGGAGTCCGAAAAATATTTTCACGAAACATTTCACTTAAAAGGTTGATAAAAACAGAATGGAGTGGGTTAATTATAGTGTGATTACTTTGATAAAAGTTCCTGGATAATTCCAAAAGTTTCACTTCGGTCCCGCCTGTAGATTAGGTGTGAAAAAGACACGCACTCACGTACGCACACTCACACACTTTTTAGTCTATTAAAATGATTGCTTTTGTATTATTGAAAGATTTTCAGAAAGCAAACTTTCTTCTTAGAAAACACGTTTAACGTTTTTATAAATGCAGGAAGTTCAACTTAGTAAATTTAGTTGAAATGGTAAACTCAATGTGTTAAAGTTTTTATACTAGTACACAGATTTATGATTTGCTGGTGCATTTTGAAACAGCAAATCTGAGTCTTTTTGAGGTGACGTCCTTTTTAAAATCCTGAAACAAAGCAGATTTTTCAGCGGGATTTGTTATTTTTGGGGAAAGAAAAATTTAGAAAAGCTGCTAGAATGCACAAGTATTTATTTTGAGTACTAAAGTCACTACTTTTCAAGGTATTTTTAAAGGGAAAAGTTTGACATTTAATTTAATTTTGTTGTCATTTTTTTTTTTAAATTCCAACATCATGGTTGGTAAAATTTCACGTTATTGTGAAAGATGGAGACCTGCTGTTTCACTGCAGCGATGTGTTTTTATTTTTTATTTTTTTTTTAGAAAAAGTGCTCTTGTGTTTCAGAAGCTGAGGGGGCAGTGACTTCTGCCCCTGAGCACAGCAGATACCTGCCCTGGTTCTTGGAGTTTTCGGCTTTTGAATGTTTGAATATTATGGATGAGTCAAGTGAAGAGCTGTAAAAGCTGAGATCTGGTTTCCTCCGGCTGAACGCTCTTACAGAGACGTTGCAGCAGAAAGAGGAAGTGATGAGCCAACTGTGGTGGAGGCCGGCGGGGAACGACCCAAACAGAGAAGGTCTCATGCATGTTAAACAGCCAGGAGCTCCACGCTGAAACACAGCTGACCCCAAAGCACACGAGCATTCTGCCCCCACTTGATCTGAAGCAAGACGGCCTGGAGACGCCCCGCAGGGCAGCAAGCAGGGTTTCGGGGGGGATCGACTGAACTCACAAAGCTGAGGAGACCTTCTGGCTGGTGAAGCTGGGAATGCTGGGAACTGAGGCTGTCGTCCATGAGCGAAGACACATCTGTTATTACCAATGAGTTGTAGAGGCTAGAGTTGCTATGCTAGCATGTTGCGTATGCAAAGGTGGACGCCATATTGGATAGGTAGAGATGCAGGCTCACTGCTGTGCTACGATTTCACAAACGGAGCTGGAAAAACAAGGATGTGACTTTCCACAAGTGCATTATTACTGTCAGTAAGAAGAATGCAATCTCTTATTACTGCAATATAATAATAATGCAATAGAACTCCTTGGTTATTAGAGTCGTGAAAGAGAACCTGGATGACAGCTGAGGAGCTGTCTCAAAGAGTGCTTGAAGACATTTTTATAAACTACCTGAAAGGATATTTCCGGATGGATTTTCTGTCATTTGTTTGCTGTAAACAATGTTATTTTTTTTCTACAATAAGCAAAGATCAGATCGTCCATCTTTTTGCAGACGAAGGATCTGCAACAAAATGAGGGAACGTCAGAGGGGCTTCTGTGGCTCTCAGTCCTTACAGATTCTGAGTTTAAGCCCATTCGGCAGCAGATTTCCATTTCAGTGACCTTCAACCTGAAAACGTCAGTTTTTCAGAGATATCAGTTGGAAGTCCAACCCTCAGTGTGATGTCTCAAACAGAAACCGATCTTTTCCTTCCTGATTAGTCAAATGATTTCACTTGCGACCTCAAACAGATTTCCACATTCAAGAACCTGTAGAAGGGTTTTATGATGAAACCATGTCATAGAGAGGGTTTGTTCTCCAGACTTCCTCACTAAGGATCAAATGAAAACTGTTCTAGCTTAGTAAAGTGAGCTAGAACTCAGATCAGTAAATCGGATCTGAGGATCAGAGTCGGACAGTTCAGTTTCAGCTCTTCTGCCTCTGACGTCCCATCACTGAAATTTCATATTATCTTCTCATTCCTCGTAGCGTCACTTTACTGCCAGTCTGTTTTAGAGGAGCCTTAACATTAAATAGAAGCTTTACCTTTGGGACCATGTCTATAGACCTAAAAAGTGTGTTTTTGACACAAACTGTCTGTGCTTTCTGATTGTCTGACCGTTATATGAATGTACTAAACTCCTGCACTGTGGTCGTCTCTGCCTTTGTTCCATTGAAGTCTAAAGTATTAAACTTTGAAAGACCATTCTTCTGTGTGTTGATTCATACTAGGTGGAGCGCCCCCTGGAGGGCAGAAAACTGCAGCTGTTTTGTGTGTGAAGAAGCATCACCTGTAACCCTTGTGCTATTCTATGGGGTCAAGATGACCATTGACGTGTTCTCCCTACCATGACAAAGGTGGATAAAGGTGGAGAGGATTTTATGTAATCCATGGAAACCAGTGAAGATCATAAGATTTCTAGTGGGTCTAGATGACCCAACTCCCAGTGTTAAAGTGCCTAGGATAGCACAAGGGTTAAAAGTGACTGGTTTTTCATCACAAAGTAGGTTCAGGCAAATGTAATAATGTATAAAAATGTATTTTCCTTACATCTGTTTTTAAGGGAAAATGTCACTTCAAATACTACTCAGGGCCCAGAGGGACTCCTTCCTGCATGCTGTCCTGCCCTGGCCTGTTCTAGTGGCTGGACACACCTGAACCAGGTAATCAGTCATGAGGAGAGGTTGGATTTCATGCCCTCAAGGCCTGGAGTTTCCCTTTTCTTACCAGGCTGGGGCGGTGGTGTTCTCCGTCTGCACGGCGGAGCAGTGGTTAGGGCTCTGCTCCAAGTTGTTCCCAGGTGTGCATGTGTGGCCATGTGAGAGTGTACCCCACCTTTGCCCACCAGTAGCCGGGACAGACTTCAGAAATCCCCTGACACCAAAAGGGATATAACGCCTTAAGAACATGGATGGATGGACACGCCCAATTTGCGTGACACACTCTTAGCTTTTTCCAAAAACCTTTGTTGGCAGCGATGTGAGTAAAGTTTATGCAACAAACTTGGAAGTGAAAACTTCTACAAAACCTAAATGCATGTCAGCTAAGCTCCTTTTCTAAGCTTTCAGAATCTGTTGGAAAAATATTAAGTTGCACAAACGGTCAGAGTTACGGTAATTCAGAAAATGTGTGTTGTTTCCTGTCACTGGTGACGGCTCCTGTGTTAAAGGATTTAAAGCCCCATCACAAATATAATCCCAGACAAATGTAAACATCTATAATGTCATGTTTTCCTTGGGAAATGTTGACAGAAAAATGACAGTTTTATCTGTTTGCAATTGAATGGAAAGCTTAATAATAAAATATTGCTTAAGGGAAGACCTTTACTGAAGGAAGGGGCCAGGAATTTAAAGAGACACACTACACCCCCCTCCCCCCATAATATTTTATTTATTGTGTTTTTCAAATATTTTATTCTTAGTTACTGATGGTTTTATTTGTGTTGATTGTAGATAAAAGTAAACTCATTGCTTTGCTTCTCTTATTATATGATAATAATCACTTTTAGGAAGGAGGAGTTGTTTCTGATGGGGCGGGGCAGCAACCAACAATTGAAAAGCGTGGTCCACCCCTCCCCCCACCCCTTCTCATTTGGATCAAAATACTGCTTTGGGGTGTTTTTTTTGTGAAGAAATAACATTATAATACACTTAAAGCTGATAAAAGTTCATTTGGCATGATGTAGGCCCTTCAAATACTGATTTAGGGCTTGACTGCCCCCCCCCCCCCCCATTTCAGTCTGAATCTAACCGAATCTCCGTTAATCATCCAAAAATATTAGTTAAACATCAAAATGTTTCTGAGTTGTAGGCGTACAGCTGAAGTTAGTTCCCATAGGGATGTCCAAATCCAGGCCTCAAGGACCGGCAACCTGCTGGTTTTCCAGAAACCCTGCCTCATCTGCTGTTGATTACCTGGATCAGCTGTGTTTAGCCAATAGGAGCTTCAAAGGCAGGTTGGTTAGAAAACATGTATAGGACGGACAACGGCCCTTGAGGTCTAGAACTGGACACCCCTGCCATAAAGGGTGGGAGCACGTATGCCTGACAGCTCCTGAGGGTTTTTCCTCTTAGTTTGCCTCAGTCTGAACAGACCCGTCCTCTGTGGGACACCTTCGTCTTGTGGGATTTGCCTCCACTGAGGCTTTTGGTGGTGGTGGGGGGTGTACTCACAACCTGGACAGCCGCTGCATTGCAGAAATCCTTAGAACCTCCACCTTTTTCAGACCAAGTCCATGTGAAAGGAGCATAAGTGCGACTTCTCCATCCAGCTTGACCTCTGCTGCACTGCAGACATGCAGCTCTGCTCTGATGTGAATGTGAAGAAGCTCAACGTGACGGCTCATCTCAAAGGGAAACCGGTCCCCATGGCAACCTGTGGCGCCGTCTCCCTGCTGCCAGGCTTCAGCTCTGATCTACATTCATGTCGGGCTCACATGGTGGTAATTTGCAAAGCAGACTGAGTCTGTGCCGTAACAGTCAGACCGCTGGTTTGCAGCAAGCAGCATCCAATCAGCTCCTCTGAGCTAAAGGCTTGTCTGGATGGTCAGATTTTTGACTGAGGCGGCATCAGGAGGTCTTCACTCAGGCACACGCTCTTGTTTTTAGTGCTTAAAGGACAAGAATTTAGCAAACAAGGCTCTGCATGCATTTATAAGATTTTACCTTCATAGAGAGGTTCATGCACAGATTATCACATCAGTTGCAGCAAATCATTTCTCAAAGTTCACATAAGTTTTTTTTTTTTACCCAGAAAAGGGGTTTTATTAACGGATTAAAGAAGGAAGTGTGAGCTGGAATCCGAACCAAACGATGATTAGACTGATTCTCCTTTAGCCGGTTCAGATCCTCTCTGCTCCTGATCAGATTAGAGGTTGAAAACTGATTGCACAGATTAAACAGATCATTGAAATGATGCTAAAGACGGACTTTAGGGAAGACTGAAGCCTTAAACTGGGTGAGTCCAGGTGTGATGAAGGCCTGAGACTGGTGGGAGAGGAAGACTGTGAGGAGGACCAAATGTTTCAGAGTCAAACAAACGAGAAAGATCATTCATTCAAAACAGTGAAGGAGTTAAAATAAATATTCCTGATTTTGAAAATAGTTGTAGGGGAATAACCTTCATCTGTGGAAATTAGAAGTCTAGAAAAGTCTAGACCAAGTCTAGAAAAAAACTGATTTTAAGATAAATGTGGTAACAGCTGTCAATCACCATCAATCTATCTTCAAAAATCATCTGAAGTCTGAACGTTGTTTGATGTCAGCAGACATTCAAACGCAGCTGCACTCCCCCCAGACTGATGAGGGAAGTGTCTGGCTGTTTTTACCACTAGATGGCACTAAAGAAATCTTCAAAGTCCCACTTTGGTCATCTTTTGATCCATTTTCAAAGTGTTCTTAGTGGTCTTTTAATTATGATGATGCCGTTTTAGCCAAAATTAAAAAAAAAAAAAAAAAAAAAAACCTGTGTTGTTTTCAAGCACACATTTCTGCAGAGCGGCAGCAGTTCTTTAGAAATTCAACTCTGAGTTGTGGGCATGACCCTTGACTGGAACAACCCCGTACCCCTTTCCCCTCCAGTTACTAAGAGCTCTCTGTTCACACTCTCTCCTGCTACCTTACAGGCCCTCACACCCCCGAGCAATTGCGGTGCAACAAAAAGGGTAATCAATATCAGAGATATCCAGTCGCACTGTTTAGATCCAGATTCCAGCTCAGACGAGGAAAACAAAGACGTTCATGTATCTATTTGTGAGTGGATGCATCAGAATGCAGCGGAGCTCTCTGCTGTGCTGCATTCTGATGTCACACAATCCATGTCACACATGTGCCCTTTTTCTGACATCACCTTTTTGTCTGCTTCTGGATTTACAACAATTTTAATAAATGAATACTCAGAAATACAATTTTAATCTTTGTTTTCATTATATACGCCCTCCACCATCAGAAAACAGGAACATGTTAAAAACACAATTTTCATTGAGGTGGGTCTTTAAATGAAGCTCTTCTGTAGCCATCTTCATCTATTTGTTCTCTAAATGTTGTGATGCTGGCCTCCACAAACCCACAGCTTTGACTCCTGGTTTAAACAAACCAGAAAGTCATGTGGAAAAAGTTTTAGTTTTAATGTTCTGTAATCAGGCACCTGAAAAACGCCTTTGTCCAACAGTTTTATAATAACTTGTAACTCGTATAAGAGCCACCAGGAGTCAAAGGTTAAGAGTCACAGGAACTGTTTGCATCATTTATTGAATCTCTGTGAAGTCCTGAATCACCAAGCCCTTTCCAAGAATCTTTTTGGTGTTTAAGCCACATCTGTGGGTCAGGTCCCTCTGCTGCCCTCTGGTGTTGTCAAAGGCTCACTGCAGTGAGGTACACTGGTGTTTTCCAGCAGGTTAGCTGCCTTCAGTCTGAAACGGAGACAAGATGATTGATCCCACTCGTAGCGTGGACACATCTCCCTCTCTGAGGGCTTTTGCTGTGTGTGCTGCTGTAACCTGACCCATTATTTAGCAAATCCCCGGAATCAGCCGAATGGTTGGACTCCCTCCCACATTCTTCCCGTCCAGCTCTCAATGGGAGTCACACAGCCTGCTTCAGCTCCTGTAATTCAATTTCCTCTCAGCTCAGCGAACCCAGACGAGGCTCAAAATGCCTACAGCTACGGCGCAAACAACCATTCTCAAAGTGTGCTGTCTCAGTGTGTGTGTGGGGA
Source organism: Oryzias curvinotus (assembly GCA_023969325.1). Taxonomy (NCBI): domain Eukaryota; kingdom Metazoa; phylum Chordata; class Actinopteri; order Beloniformes; family Adrianichthyidae; genus Oryzias; species Oryzias curvinotus. Next base: position 14,309,255 of record CM043716.1, read on the forward strand.
CACACACATGGACAGGAGATCTACACAAAGCTAAAGTTCTGCAAAGAATAAATAAAGTTTTGAATGAAATATACAGAAGGTTTCAAAAGGTCATTTGAACAATTAAAAAACCACAAAACACCAAGAAAGGAATGAAAATGAGAGATCTGTGGGGGAGAACGAGCTATGTGACCTCTGGACCACACCCTGATCAGACACAGATGTTCCTGAGTTGCTTGAACCTTTTCTTGATGTTGAGATTAGCTGGAGGCTCCCAGGTCATGTCAGGGGCAACAGAGGCTTTTTTACCCTCTGGTTCAGTATGTTGCAGCCTGCAACATACTGAACCAGAAACTTTGGATTTTGTCGGAAGACCGTTTTTACTATAAAGTCGACGAACAGGCTGTAGGTAAAGCTACGTGTTTTATATATAAATACATCTTAATTCCTCTGCTCAGGTTGAACCACACAGGAAACTGAGCCAACGGATACAACAAACAAACAAATAAATAAACAAAAACATTTCACATAAAGTTGTGTTCGGTCCTCGTGAAGCAAGCTAAAATGAAATGCACCAGTTTCTGTTTCTACTTTAATTTCAGAATAAGAGGCAGACCTTGAGAAATCTGATTTTTTGATCGCATTCTTTCTAAATAATCCATACTTAAAGCATTTTCTATATAAAAAAAAAAACAAAAACAGAATCATTTTGAAAAATCAAAACTAACAAAAATTAAAGCAAAAAAAAAAAAAAAGAAAACTACAGATCAAGTATCCCTCAAACTGAAAATTAATGGTGCATGCAGGTCATTTCTTTCATTGTTTTGAGTCATAATTTGCAAATTATTTGGAAAATATGCATTGTGTCTTCAAATTGTGATCATTTAATTCACCAAAGCCTATATTGTGGTTTACAATATTAATTAAAATATAGGAGTCCTGGCTGGGGGACCTGAACCAGAACATCAATAGGGGGCCTTTCTGTGTGGAGTTTGCATGTTCTCCCCGTGCAAATGTGGGTTTTCTCCAGCTTCCTCCCACCGTCCAAAAACATGCTTCATAGGTTCACTGGTTACTCTAAAGAAGATGAATGATGAATGAATAATAATAAATAATTCTGCCCATGTTTATGAAGTTCATTTCACAATCATGCTAATGTGGAACATCGTGCAAATGCTGTAAACATTTCAAAATAACAACTGCTTTGCATACAGTTAAGATCACATTTAAATTAAATTAGACAAATATTTGTTAGCTGTTGTGTCTTATATTTTTACTAGTGATTAATTCGTAAGCAGCTTTTTTGTTAATTCATCTGATATCAGGTGAGTTTTTCAGAGATGGGCTCATTCAGTCATTTTTAAGCCATCTTTATCTTTTGGTATTAAGAACAACAACATTTCTTCAAATTAATATTTTAGGTAAAATGTAAGATCAGATTCTGAGCAGTAAAACATGAAAACTTGTATATCTTTTAAACAGAAATGTACACTAATGAATTGATTGATGGCTAACTTGATTTACTTAATGCAACATTTTGCACTAATGAAAAAAAGGCCATATTCAAAACATGACTTGTATTGAACGGCTGCAAATCACATAATAATAATAATGATAATGATAATGATAATAATAATAATAATAATAATAATAATAATAATAATAATAATAATAATAATAATAATAATAATAATAATACATTTTATTTAGAAAGAATGTGCTTTACATTTTGAAAGAAAATCTGAAAGCGCTATGGTTAAAATTGTAATAAAATGTGTGATGATTAAGAAATAAGCAGAATTCTAGTTAACCTAATTGAATTATGAAATTCAAATTAAATTTATTTAGTCTGTTAGGGTTGTGAGACACTGTAATTGTATCTGTAAATCCCTTAAATGTAAGTAGTGTCAATAGAAAATATTGTGTCCCTTTCGGGAGGCTTTTATTTTGACAGCAACATTTGTCAGGCCCCTTTCCGGTGAAAACAGTTCATTTTGACCGGAACCAGAGGTAGCAGCTTTCAGGCGGAACCACACAAGCAAAGTGGACTCGGAGCCATGGGGATCAAGCTGTACTACACCACCGTGACCGCCTCCCGGACGGTGAGTCCCGCGGACGTCAGCCTTAACGTCGTCGTGCTTTGACTCGGTCCTCGGCGGCAGCAGCGAGCGGAGCTGCGGTCCAGCAGACACACCCAGCAGCTTCCTCCGAACCGACTCACCGGGCCTGCGCGGGTCTGCCTCCGAGTCAGGGCGCAGGTGCGCGGAGGGATACCCCGAAGTTCATCAGTTCATTTCACCGGAGCCACGCTTTTTGCTGCCGCCTGTCGGGTTTTAGCGCGGTGGGTAGGCGGTACCGGTTCAACACATAACACGTGTTTGACTGGACCGAAACGGTACCGAACTACGATTTAAAAACGCTTTAAACCGGAGTGGAGCGGTCACACTTCCGGTGTCTCAGTCTGGCATATCTGTGCGCCAAAATAAACCCGAAAAAAACAAAACAAAACAAAAAAAAAACCCCAGAGGAATGTAGAAAGAAAGAAGACTCTTCAGCAATGCAGAGAAAGGATGAAGATAATTTACGTAAACCGAGGATAGTAAGCGAAACTTCATCAGGAACTTCTCCTAAACTTTAGTTGTAAATTTGTGCATTTACTTTTAGAGCTAAAGTTTAACCGCTTTAAAAGCCAGGATGATGATATGATGATGTGAGCATTCAGGACCGAGTTCTGGGTTCAGGGTCGTTTTCCCACAGCATCTGGCCTTCAGCAAGGCTGTGTGTGTGTGTGTGTGTGTGTGTGCTCCTGTTGCATCATCATCTCTAAAATGAGAAAACTGTCAGCATTGTGGCCTTAAATGAGGATTGTTTGGGTTTTTTTCAGTGTTTACGATCCACAGCTCAGTGTGACCCGTTCTGCAGATTTACGAACACACGGATGGTTTTTTGGACTTTAACTGTGGACAGCTTTCATTCAAACTCATTTCTGTGATGAAGTTGTGAAACTCTGCAGTTGTCTGGCAGCTTTCAGGAAGATGAAGCGGTTCCTCTCCCGTTTGAGGATGTAAAGCTTTCCTGACTGTTGGGACGTGGCCGTCTGCACGCTTCTTCCACTTCCTGCTGGGCTTGCCCCCCCCCCCCCCCCCCCCTCGTCATAAAGATAGCAGACTGCTGGCATGTCTGTGAATCATCTCCCAGCAGTTACAGATACACAGCGCTGTGCTTCGGGTTGGGCGGGGGTCCATTTTCGGTTGGTGGTGTCTGACCTCGGCTCCTGTTCTGCAGGTGAAGTCCCAGCAGGCAGAGATGATGCGGATCCTGGACAGCAAAAGCATCCGGTACGAGCTCATCGACATCTCTGTGGGGGGGGAGCTGCGAGATGAAATGAGAAGCAAGGCGGGAGACCCCACAGCCGTCCCCCCCCAACTCTTCAACGAGGACCAGTACTGCGGGGTGAGGAGACACTTGGCATCAGGCTGTGAGCCGGTTTGAGGCAGCTGCTGCCGTTAGGGAGACGGCGTCTACTTAAAAATACAGGCGTCCTCACCGCGGCCCCCCGGGATCAAACACCAGAAGACGTGGTTTTCTGTCTTTACAAATCCTGACAAGCATCAGCCTGAAACTGTGAGGTCTTTGGGCTTTAGATAAGCTTCACAAGGCTTTTAAATAGCGCACATTTCAGATTTGTCACTGTGTTCGGTTGTGTCTCCTGACCCAGAGGTCTGCAACCTCTAGCGCTAAGACGACCATTTGGGCCACTAAGCTAAACCAAGTGAGAGCTGCAAGGTTCCACTTCCAACGTTTAGAAAGATGTACGTTCATCTATAAAACTGTAGCTTTTAAAGGTTTACAACAGTGTTATGAATGAAACTCAAGTTGAAGTTCTTTTACATCAAACAGCAGCAAATACTAGTTCCTTTCAAAATAAAATGCACCCTACAGCAGATTTACTTCAATTAAAAATGCAAGAAACACAACATTTTTCTATCAAGCATCGTTTTTTTAATTTTTTGTAACCATTGAATATAAACACGACAACATTGGTGTAAATTTTATACCCGTGCATGCAATTCTACAGTCTAAGACCTTTGCCTCTGATGTGCAGCAGATCAGATAATGCACTTTAAGCCCCTAACAAATAACTGACAGTAGATTAAATGTTTAACCATCATCAGTTATCGGATGAGTTAAGAATCTAAACAGAAAAACTCCAATGTTAGCTTGTGTCTTCAAAGCTGCAGACCTACAATGGAGGGATGAAGAGCTGCATGAGGCTCCAGAGCCTGAGTGGAAGAATTCAGGCTAGGGTTGTGCCGATGGACGATATCATCGTCCATCGTGATGGGTGACTGACATCCCGATGGAGAGACCACCATCGTGATGCCACGCCCCCGCCACGTTGCGAGTGGACCCCATAAGCCGCGGTTACATGAACAAAATATCCTGATGGGATCAATGGTCGGATTAGAATCCAACCGTGTACATGGGCTCAGAAAAATGTTTTCAGAATATAAAAACGTTCACTAAGGTCACACTTTCCGTCGAAATAAAAACCGGAAGGATAGAAATTCCGCCGAGCGGCTTTTTTTTTTCAAACTTTATTGAATGTTACAATTAAATACAAAACAACAGCGCCGAGCGGCTATATTCATTGACATGTCAGCTCGGTAAAATACGAGATGATCTTCTAAACGTGCTTTTAATAATGTTATGGTTATTATGAAACACCTGTTCGCTCATCATTTGAATCTTAATCCGTGTTGTCAGCGCTTTTTCTGAGCGCTGTTGTCAGCCCATGTTAGCATACTGCTATGCTAACATGGGCTAACAACATTAGCTTTGGGTGGCGCTGCATCCTGGGAATAACATCAGCCGTTATTTAGTCGGGACACGACTGGAAACACAAATCCACGTCATTGTTTGAATGTTTTCTAAGGACTGAGCCACATTTCTGCTTTGAAGCCCAAACCGCTGTGTCTGCTGACGATCCGAGCTGTGCTCAGACACTCACTTTTAGACCCGGTTCTGAGTTCTGTAGCTCGTACCCCTAGAGCTGCGGGACGGATCGCAGTCTTAAATCTCCCACACATACCGCTCATGTACACCCCCCCCCCCCCCCCCCTTCCCATCAAACACAAAGCTGTAAGTCCGCACTCCGCCGGTCCACTTCGCTAGTTAAGTGCGGGAGCGGACTACTTCTTTTCTATTTTGTTTGTTACTTTTTTTGTTGAAGTCACTTCCCTCAGTTTATACTGGATCACGCGGATGAGTCATTAGTTGGGAAATAAAATGAAAAAAGCAAAATAACGAATAGCAGTTGTATAACAACGAAAAATGTTTTTTAAAAAATCCCCCCCCCCCCACGATGTCATCGTCCATCCCGATGGTTGACAGCAAACATCGTCAACGGCCAATTTAGGGGACCTCGCCCAACCCTAATTCAGGCGGTGCTTTTCATTCTGATCCTCACACTTGTGAGGAAAATCCATACGAGTGACATTTGATAGAAATATGTTGATTCTTTGTAGTTTCTGACTTTTAATGTTGATCAAATCCAAGAACAGCTTTTGATCCAAACCTCCTGCTCTGACATTGTTCAACTTCCACTTTTTATGTCCAGTTTACGGTTCAAATTAGTGAAAGCAGAAATGGCTGACTTCCCCCACGTAGAGCTGCACATGTAAAGTGGACCGGTCCGCCCGGGGCTGTATGTAGAGCTGCACGTGTTAAGTGGACCGGTCCGCCTGCGCTGCAGGACGTCGGCTTCATTTCAGGAATTGTGTTGCTGAAGCTGCTCAGTGAGAAACGGAGGCTCATCCTGGATCCCAGCACCCCGGGCCAAGCTCACGCTTTGAAGGAGGGGAATCATGAAGGCGTGCAGCGGAAACCTGATGCTGCTGTGTGGATCGGTTCCCCCTCATGGGGGGTCAGGAACTCTGGTGGTACTCGAGCCTCGTCTGCTCTGAGCAGAAATCCTTCTGATGGTTTTTGTTGCTCAGCTCTTTAGTTTGAATGTTTGAAGATTCCTGAGAAGAATTTGAGGCAGAGCCTCTATCTGAGGAAGAATCCTCCTCCTCCTCTTCCTCCCACACCTGTGCGGCCTTCTGTGATCTAACCTGACATAAAGCACCTTGATGAAGAATGCAGGCACTGTTCCAGAAGGCCTGCTGCGATGGGCTGCATGACATAAACACAGTAAACATTTGGTGACAAGTTGGTACTCGAATCAAATAACCATTAGAAAACTTCTAAAATGAGATCAATCCAAATACCATCTGGATTGAGACATGGTAGGTTTATTTTACTATCATTCCAGTCCACTGTGTGGAAACACTTTGAATTTAGCAAAGACATGTGACCAGACAGCGTGCTAGAATGTTCTAGTAATGGAAAAGGGGCTGTGCTTGTGTAACGCTTTTCTACCTTCCTCAAAGGCCCAAAACCTAAAAATATGAAAATAATGTTGGTCTTTTTGTCTAAAACCTTTAAGCATGCAGTGATTATATATTTGTCCCAAAATGACAGTTGCTCTTGCACACACAAAAAATTAAATAAATTACAGTTTAGAAAGAACATCATTTTATTTGTTTTTTGTGAGTTTTACATGGAATTGCATTTTATTAAACTGGGGGGGGGGGGGGGGGGGGGGGGGGATTTTCAACTAATTTAGTTAAATATTATTGAAAACTTTTAGGAAAACAGCTGCAACTTCAGATTTTCTGTGCCTCAATTATGACAGAAAATGCATGTGAGATGGTGGAGAGACTGTAATCAATACAGACTGGAGAGTTTCTCTTTTTTAAATTGTGCTTGCTGGTGCGTCGTAGGGTTGGGCGATGTCCCTTAAATTGGCAGTTGACGATGTTCGCTGCCAACCATCGGGATGGACGATGATATCGTCTATTCGTTATTTTACTTTATTACTTTATTTATTGTATTTCCCAACTAATGACTCATCCGCGATGATCCAGTATAAACTGAGGGAAGTGACTTTAACAAAAAAAGTAACAAATAAAATAGAAAAGAAGTGTTGTCCGCTCCCGCACTTAACTAGTCCAGTGGACCGGCGGAGCGCGGACTTAAAGCTTTGTGTTTGAGAGGGGAGGGGGGGGGGGGGTGCTTTGTTACGTGAGCGGTATGTGTGGGAGATTTAGGACTGCGATCCGACCCGCAGCTCTAGGGGAACGAGCTACCGAACTCAGAACCGGGTCTAAAAGTGTGCGTCTCAGAGCACAGCTCGGATCGTCAACACACACACACACAGCGGTTTGGGGCAGTGTGATCTTCAAAGCAGAAATGTCGCTCAGTCCTTAGAAACCGTTCAAACAATCACGTGGATTTGTGTTTCGAGTCGTGTCCCGACTAAATAAAGGCTGATGTTATTCCCACATGTTTACGTGCAGCCAAGATGCAGATTGCAGCACCACCCAAGCTAATGTTGTTAGCCCGTGTTAGCATACTGCTAATAAGTTAACACAGGTTTCTTTCCGGCTCCGTTCTTCAACAGACTACAATGATGAGCTAACAGGCGCTTCAAAATAACCGTAACATTAATAAAAGCAAGTTTAGAAGATCATCTCGTATATTACGGTGCTGACATATCTATGTATATAGCCGCTCGGCGGAACTGATATCCTCTCTTCCGGGTTTTCAAACACTACTGCGCATGTGCGAATGATTTATTCCGACCGAAAGTGTGACCCATTTGAACGTTTGTTATATTCTGGAAACATTTTTCTGGGCCCAAGTACGCGGTTGAACTCTAATCTGACCATTGATCCGATCAAGATATATGGCAGATGTAACCGCGGCTTATGGTGTCTACTTGTAGCGTGGCGGGGGCGTGGCATCACGATGGTGTCTCTCCATTGGGATGTCAGTCAACCATCATGATGGGCGATGGTATCGTCCATCGGCACAACCCTAGTGTGTCGCAGGATTTTTGGCAGGGAAAAGCGTACCTTGACTCACAAAAGGTTGAAAAAACACCCCACTGCTCCAAACCAGAGGTCCCAAAATCCAGGCCTAGAGGGCCGGTGTCCTACATGTTTTCCAACAATCCTGCCATTGAAGCTTCTTATTGGCTAAACACACCTGATCCAGATAATCAGTAGCAAATAAGGCGGAGTTTCTGGAAAACCATCAGGACACCAGACCTCCAGGCCTGCTAAATCTGCTAAATCATCTGAGCTCTGATGCTTTGGGCTAATAAAGAACAGCGACATCTGGTGGCCAGTAGGCGTAAAAGCAACGTAAAATGTGGAGAAACAGTGCCAGAGTAGAAGACTTCTTTGCTTTAGACTCTAGACTTCTCTGTTTTCATGTGATGTTTTCCTTTTTGCAGAATTATGAAATGTTTGCAGAGGCTGTGGAGGCAGACTCAGTGGAACAGTTTCTGAAGCTGGCCTGAAGGAGAAGAAGGTAGCAGGACAGTCTTCCTCTCTGCCCCCACACCCCCCACCCTGCAGGGGGCTCCACTTCCCGTCCCTCAACCCCACTGGCTCCTCCACTTTCAACGCCAAAATGAAGAATGCCAAAAATCCAGCTGTTCAGACGACGCGCATTCCCCTCCTGCACCCCTGGCTTCTGCACATGTCTCAGTCGGTTTCCTGTGTCACTTCTTTGTAAACCAGGGTCACTTCCTTTCCTAGTCTGTGGCGAGTCCCCGCACTCTGAAGAAGTGCAGTAATTAGGTCGCCTCATCTCAGCTGTGGCCACATGATCACTGCAGATTAAACTAATCCATCTGACAACATCCAACCCAGAATCTGTGGAAACACACCTCCAGTTCCTCCTTCAGGCACTCAAAGGCTTCATGAGGAACGATCACAGGGGTAAATAATGCAGATTAATCTGGGTTATTAGTCGAGAAGCAAGAGAACTCGTCTCTAATCGTCATCGTGTTTAGTGTTTCCTTATTAAAGCTCCGCCAGAACTTATTGAACACACAGAAAGTCATGCTTACCTCTGAAACAGGAATTTGTGTGTTTCCATTAACTTCTTTCAAATGGCTGAGAGTGAAATTTCAACGATTTTTCTCGAATTATGAATCAGTGTCAGAAAGGAAGTTTATTTTGAAAATTCCATCCAGCAGTGGAGTTTGAAACCCCTCTCACTATTGGATGATGTTGCACAAAAAAGGGAAACTTTTTCTCCAATCACAACAAGTCTTAAGGTCCTTGTTCAAACTTTGATGGGATCAATAATTTCAGCGGATTGTTTTTTTTTTTTTTTTTTTTCAAAATAAAAGCATGTGACCAGATGAGTGGTGTTGATGTCCTGTAGAGTTGGTTTGTTATTTTCACATTTGGTGCCAATAGTTTATCTGTTTGTGTTAACGTTTCGACATGCTGCTCTTGCCCCCAGTGACCGAGCAGGGATGCCAAAGTGAAAATGATCAGGAGAATCCATTCATTTATGAGGTCACCCAACAGTCTTGAAGGAACGGCGCGTATGGCGCTCAGCTCAAACGAAATGTTTCTGTGCAGTCTTAAGCAGCTTTTCCCGCCCAATCGTCTGTGTGCTTTGATTTGGGAGCCCCTGTGATGTTCTGTAGCTGTCTGCTTGTTGTTGATTGTGTTCTCACGATGAATCTTTGTAAAGACATTCCAGTGCAAATGGCTTTGCTTTTGGACCAACCTCCTTTGACCAAAACAGAAAAACAAAGGAGAAAATGGGGGGAAAACTGCAGTTGTCTTCCAAGAAGATTGTGAAAAGTGATTCATGGATTAAACAAATAAATAAAAAATTGAGTCTGTGTGTGGTTCTTTTGTTGAGGTCTTTGTTGGCGTGCAGCAGCATCTGGGCTTATTCCTCGAATAAATGTGGAATCTTTCCTAATAGTGCAGACATCTGCCTGACTCATGCCTCTTCATTTACAAGTGGGTGGGATGTCAGCACTGCTGTGGTTTCCTCAGAAGTCACTGCTCGGCACGTTCCTGCTTACTCCCTGAGGATCTGCTGGAACAACACAGCAGCTTTTTGTTTTTCCATGCACACATTCTTGGCTTAAGGCCAAAAGATTTTGGTTTTGTGAAAGAAAAACTGCAAATACTTTTATTTGAAATGAAATGACCCTGGTGCAAAGCTTCAGTGCTTTGTTCCACCGTTTAGGAAGTGAAACCATCGCTATAACACTACAAAAGTGGTGAGGAAAACAGTGCTGACACTGGGAAAATAATGATTTTTTGGGGGGATTTTGTTTTAATATTACAGTGTGACAGTTTCTCATCTGACTTCCTGTTTGGGTTGCTGGAGCTTATCAGGACAGCCCTGTACAAACCACACACACACACACACACCACACACAGTTTAGAGTCAGCAATCGAGATACGAAGCATGGAGGGGGCAGAGGAAAAACTACAGACGTACCAGGAGGACCTGCAAACTCCACACAGAAAGAACTGAGCTGGGGATTCAAACCACAACCTGTGATCCAAGGCAATGGTAATGCAAGTCTGGAATATAGTTTCTTTTTAAAAAGCCGCTTTTGTGACATTAATTGATCCTGTTATTAAAGTTGTTCCTGTGATTCAGTTTAGGATTATTAATATTTCAAATTGAACCTTAGATTCAATCTGGACATTGGATGCCAAGGACCCTTTCAGCGTGTGCACCTCACTGTTTGGCATGATAATGACCGCTCTTAAGTCTAAGAACTAACTTTTCATCTTGCAGTTTCATCGACATTTATTCCAGTTATTTTTATTAGCGGTGTTTTGTTGGGTCACAGACTGCGGTGGAGTCTGTTTCTAGGGATGGCTGCTCCATCGCAGAAAAAAAATGACTGCAGATTCAAAAGAAAAATTCAGTTTGCAAAATAAATAAATAAATAAATAAAACTTTAGTCAGAATGCTGCTTATAGGTGTGTGAGGGGTAGAAAACCACATCTTAAGCGGGACTGCTCTGCAATCTCTCCCTGGAGCCCAAACACCAGCAGGCATGAGTCGTACAATTTGTTAAAAGACACCAATTATAACAAAGTTTATATATCTTTTTTTCTGTGATAAAATGATTTTGTAAAACTGAAATAGGACAGTCTTAATACCTGCAACCACCGGATGTGCGTTATTAAAAGAATAAAACAAAACTCCTAAAAGAGGAGGACGAAGCTGCTTTTATGCTTTTAATTTGAAAATACTCCCCGGAAGTTGTATTGCAGCTTTCCTGACGTCAAACAGGCTAAAGGAAGGAAGCCCAACATTTCTGTATAATCTGTGAAGGTAACACAGGATTTCTCTATGTTGAGCTGTAATAAAAGCATTTAAACGTTTACCTGCTAGTTGCGCTCGCGGCTGTCTCCTTCCGGTTGTTTCTTTTTGTGGTTTGTGTTGTGAGAGGCATCTTTAGGTAATAGTTAGCTTAGCTAAGCTAGCCTGTTTGCTTCAGTTATTGGGATGTTTACATGAACAAAACAGTAATTCCAGCCGCCATTTGTCGACTTAAATCCGGTTTCTATGGGATAACAAACGTGTTTTTGTATGTTGTTGTTGTTGTCACGTTTAAAAATGCGTTCCTTCAGCTGTTCGGGTCAGGTGTTTGTGTTGCAGCAGGTGGATTGTGTGTTTGTTCTCTTTTCTTTTGCTTTCAGGTCTGGGGATTGTTTGCTGTAAAAATGAAATAGTGAACACCTAGAAAGAAGCAGAAAATAACATCTAGACTCCAAAGATTAAGAATAACGCACCAGATTTGTCAGATTCAAATTAAAAACAACCCTCAAATAGTCAGCAGTTGTTGAACCAGTTTGAATATTACTATAATATTCACTGTTGATCTCCAGCTGTGTGTTTCTGTCTGCAGCTGCTCCCAGGAT